>JARQOD010003469.1:0-64526 GCA_033576555.1 Oophaga sylvatica | reverse complement strand
TGCTGTCGGCATGTGTCATAAAGGAGATCTAAAACAAATTTTAATTTTCTAATGGTTAAATAAATAGCTTATCTTTATCTAGCAGTTGCGCGGCTTGCGCAAACCCTGCAGAGATACGGAAACGTTACAATTTACCACTGCCAATAATTTTCCTTAGTCTTCTGTTGCCATGTGTCAGAAAGGCGATATTAAAAAAATACTAATTTTTTTATTGGTTAAATAGTGTATCTTTATCTATCAGTTGTACAACTGGTGCAAAGCCTCCTGAGATACGCAGACGTGCCTATTTACCTGTAATTTGTCTGCTGTTGCCGTGTGTGTTAAAGCTGCTAAAAAAATACCCACACATTGCTAGATACAGGGAATTTGTACATAACATAACACCTCTGTGAGGGTACTTGTGAAAAGTAAAGCCAGGATTTTTTTTTTCATAACGCTTTCAATATGATAAAGGGGGACATTAAGGGACGTGGATGTGGTGCTGCCCGCCAAGGCTATGTGACAGATTAAAAGGTGACTGTATATCATTCTAGCTTCCTGTCAAAATTTGGTCAGCACCCTATATCACTGTCAAACCCAGACAAGTGGAAGGATGTTGTGGGTTGGATGGCAGATAAAGGGTCCAGTGTGTTGACAAGCAGCACCACAAAGTCTTCCACACAGTCCAGTTTCAGTAGCCAAGAGGCTGGGACTCTGAATCCTCAACCTGGTCCTCATTCCTCCCCCATCAATAGTTCCTGAAGACATATGACCCCAATGCTGGCCACTCTGAGGAGCTGTTTACTCTCCCTTTTAATTATGCAGGCCTCTCAACGTGAGTCGTTAAAGAGGGTCATGAAGAGGTGGAGTGCAGTGAAGCCCAAAAATTTGAGCGCCCACAGCCAGGAGAAAGCCACGTTGGGGAAGGTCAATTTATGTCTGAATAGGTGAAGGATAATCATGATGTACAGTTGCCATCAGGTCAGCCTAGAACCAGAACTCTGAAAGAGGATCATTATCATGAATTGGAATATGATGTGGCCGATGATGAGGCCACTGATTCAATCTGCCACGGTGGCACGCATAGCGAGGACAGCAATGCAGAATGGAATGTATACATAGCAAGAAAGCAGGCAAGAAGAGGTAGTAGTTTGACAAGAGGAAGAATTTGGTCAACTGTTCCATAGAGCACCCCCCACTCAGCTAGATAACAGGCCAACGGTGCGTTGTTCCCCTGCATGGCAGTTTTTTTCATAAAGTCCTTCAGACAAAACAACTGTAATTTGCAGCATGTGCCAAACCAAGCTAAGAAGAGACAAGAACACTGCCAACCCGAGCACCACCAGCATGCAGAAGCACATGGCAGCCAAGCACCCCAGTAGATGGGCAGAATGTGCCCCTTCCCCTGTATTATGGCCTTACTAATCTACTTTCCAGGAAGCAGGGACTGATGCCTTCTGCCCTCAACCTGCAGTTGCACAGAAACAACAGTCAGCAGCTACGTCCAGTTCATTGTCCCAGCACAGTGTTCAGTTGTTCCTGCCCCACACATTTCACAGGAAGCAGAAATATCCATCCACGCACGGTACCAAATGCAAAACACCCACATTGCCATTTTGCTAGCCCTGGAAATGTTGCCATTTCGGCTTGTGGGAGCAGAGTCTTTCTGCGACCTCTCGGCGGTGGCAGCCCCATGGTACTCATTTCCCTGCCATCACTATTTGTCTCGGTGTGCCGTCACATATGCACATGTTGCACAATATCATACGTGCTCTGGCCAACGCAGTCACAGGGAAGGTCCCCCCTAACCACAGACAGAACCTGGTGGAGTCTGAGACAGTCAGACGCTGGGACATCACACATCTCACCCACATAAAGAATAGTGGGCCCAAATTCCATTAGGGTTTGAGTCTCCTCATATTCCAGTTCCTGTCTCTCCCCCTTCTCATCCTCAGCGGAACTAGCCTCCCCATCACTCCCCAGCTGGGAGGTCTGCAGCACTGCCTTGGGGAAGCATCAGTACACTCTGCTGAAGGAGAAAACGGAAGAGCTGTTCAAAGTAATAAAATACCAGACCAATCAGTGGCTTTCCCCACTGAACTTATAACCATTAGAGTTGAGCGAAACAGGTCGGTCAGATTCAAAAGTCGCCGACTTTCGCCAAAGTCGGGTATTGCCGAACGAAACCCGACCATAGTGTGAGGTCGGCCATGTGGTCGTCGACCCGAGCGCAAAAGTCGGTTTTCCCATAATGCTTGCTGGCGCCTTTTCTCAGCCAATGAGCAAGGACGTACACTGTGGACAACGAGATGACATGGGCCGCGGCCACCACCATCTTAGAGAAGGGCGATGCAGTGATTAGCTTGCTTTGTGTGGCGTCACAGTGGCTATAAAAGCCCTGACCACCGACCGCCATTTTACTTCTGCCGATCTTAGCGTAGGGAGAGGTTGCAGATGCTGTTTATCAGTAGGGAGAGAGTTAGGCAGGAAATAAAAGTTATTCTGTGCTTGTGCTGATAGCAATTGTGCTGTAAAGTTAGTGTGCAGTGACAGGGGATGATTTTCTTGTGTGCAGCAGCGGTGGCTAATAGGCTGCCTGATAGCTGTATTGCTGTGTGTACACTGCTGTGCACACTGCTTTTTACACAGCACAAATACTTTTATTCTTTCTTTCTGCACAATTACTGAGCGTTCATTTTTTCCCACACTGTATAGAGCTGTACGCTCCTCACACACTACTGTGTACCGGCTGGTATCACGGACAAATACATGCTGACTACCTGTGTGTGACTCCGGAAATATATACTGAGGTTTACAATTACCCCTAGACTGTATACAGCTGTACGCTTGTGATACAGTACCCTTTTTCTGCTTTTTATATTCTGGTGTAATCCATACTGAGCCTGTGAGCGTCTGTGTCTGACTCCGGAAATATATACGGAGATTTACAATTACCCCTACACTGTATACGCCTGGTATCTTCTGATACCTTACCCTTTTTTGCTTTTTATATTCTGGTCTAATCCATACTGAGCTTGTGAGTTTCTGTGTGTTACTCCGGAAATATATACGGAGTTTTAAAATTACCTCAACACTGTATACAACTGTATGCTTCAGATACAGTACCCTTTTCTGCTTTTTATATTCTGGTTTAATCCATAATGATTAATCGCAAAACAATTTGATACTCATAAAAAATTCTTTTTTAAAAAAATTATTAAAATTAATATCAGTATTTTATTATAAAAAATGGATGAACACAACCATAGTTAATAAAATATAAAGCTTTATTGAAGACAAAAAATAAAATTGTACATATACAATATATATATAAAAAAATATTGTTACAATTAGTATGTGTTGGGCTTCATGTGTCCAAAATGATTGGTATTTAATTAATTTATTTGAATAATAACCTCCTCAAGTGCTAAAGAAAATTGTGCATATATACCAAAAATTGGTGAAAAAATAAAAAATTAAAAATTAAGAAAATATACACGTATGATAACTATTGAATAATAATTTAAGTGCAACTAAAAAAATACATACATATATATATATATATATATATATATATATATAGGTGCACCAAATTAATACACAAAATTATAAGTCTAACAATAAAAAGCATATAAATAAATCACAAAATGTAATAAAAAAATATTGAGTGAAAATCAGAAAAACGCATCTGGTGCCCAAACCATCAAATGAAAGTATCAGTGCACATAAAGTGTATTATTAATGAAAAAATATATAACACTGAATAACGCTAAATTAATCACACAACAACATGTGCTAAATTATCAGTGAACTCCAGAGAAAAAAAACACACTGGTGCCTAAACCATCAATTGAAAATATCAATGCACATAAGGTGTGTTGTTTTTAATAAAAGTAACGCTGAATAACGCTTAATTAATCACACAACAATATGTGCTATAATAGCAGTGAACTCCAGAGAAAAAACAATAGCGCACAAAATGAATAAAAGCAGGAGATACCAACCAGTTAAGACACACTACTGCCCCAGCACACACTCCAACGCACGTTTCGCAGTTGCTTCGTCAGGGAGTGGTGTGGCTGGGCACAGGTGTCTTTTTATAGGAGAACCGCAGCTGTTTAATCAAAAAATCAATCAGGAGTGCTATAATTATGTGGCGCCATTTGCTGAACATACTACCCCCACCACCGCGATATCCAGGGACCGGAAGTGCGTCACAGAGGGCGTCATATGACACCATCTGCGGCGCATCAATCCGGACACAGGAACCACGGCAGAGCGGGCGCATGCGCAGAATGGCGCACAGCGCTCCTGCATCCATCTTGGTAATGGGAAATCACTGCAAAAAAAGGTTCTAAACAAGATATAAAAGATAAATTTATTTTAGATTAGCTGATCCATTATTAATCTGTAAAAAAGAGGAACAATATATGCACATAATTCATTCATCTATTACCAATATTACCAATATTCATAATATATACACAGTGTACAAATCAAATAATACAATGATAAATTAATAAACCACATATATATAATAGCAATTATAAAATCATACTTCAATTAATCCTCATATTTAATTACAATATATATAGATGTGCAAAGAAACATATATATGAATGTGTAAAAATAAATAATAATATATAAAAAAATATATAATAATAATTATGATAATATTAATAATAATATATAAAGAAAATTACTGATGAAAAAATGTGCCAAAGTGAATATATCCCATAACAAAAATATATTAATATAGAATCAGAAAAAGAAAAAGAAAAACCCAGCCACTAAATAATTAAAGAAAACTTGAAAAACCCCACTGTTCATTAAGACCCCTAGGAATCATGCTCTCTAACAGAGTGATCCATTTACATTCTTTTTGTGCCAGTAATTTCGTGAGATCCCCTCTCCTGTTTCCCATATGAATTCTATCAATACCTCTTACTTTCAACAAATGTGACTGATGTGGGTGAAATTCACAAAAATGCCTTGCTAAGGGTTTTAACTTAGAAAAATCTCCACCCTCTGTAGCCTTGATTTTATCAGCTGCCTTGATATCCTTAATATGTTCTAAAACTCTGACACGTAATTCACGTGTCGTCATTCCAACATAAATGGAATTACATGGACAAGTGGCTAAATATATAACCATACTTGTACGACAGTTGATGAAGTGTAATATCTTGAATTCCTTAGTATTACTGGAATCATAAAAGATATCCGTTTTTACCATATATTGGCAAGCTTTGCATGTCCCACAACAGACAGAACCCCATTTAGGGCCGTTAGAGCCAAAAATGAATTTAGAAACAGGAGGCACATAGTGACTATGTACAAGGGTATCTCGTATTGTTCTACTACGCTTAGCTACAATCAGCAGTTTTTTAGGCAAAAACTTAGATAAACATGGATCTTTTAATAGAATAGGCCAAAATTTAGAGACAATACTGGTCATTTCATTCCATCTTGAATGATATTTAGTAATAAATCGTATCTCTCCATCTACTTTCTTTTCTTTATTTTTGGCAGCTAAAAGGATAGATCTATCTGTATCTCTTGCTCTACAGTAAGCCTTGTGAACAATATCTTTCTTGTATCCTCGTTGCAAAAATCTACTTTTCAATTCTTCAGCCTGTTCTTCAAAAACCTCATTACGATCACATATTCGCTTTGTTCTCAAGAATTGTCCTGTTGGAATTGCTCAGATTACATGAGATGGATGTGATGATTTTGCATGTAACAATGCATTAACACTTGTTTCTTTCCTATAAATAGATGTATGAAGTTGTCCGGTATTATCCACTGTAATCTTCAAATCCAGAAAGTCAATCATATCCTGTCTGATATTCCAGGTAAGTTTAATGTTATTGGAATTGTTGTTCAAATGTTGTAAAAATTCTTCCAAATCTTTTCGTGGCCCCTGCCAGACAAATAGCACATCATCAATGAATCTCATCCACAGAGCTATTGATTCTACCTGCATCATATCCATATTCTGAACATATTCTTGTTCCCATAGACCCATAGTTAAATTTGCATATGAAGGTGCAAAAGCCGCACCCATCGCCACACCTCTCTTTTGCAAATAAAATCGATCCTTGAAAACAAAGTAATTATGACAAAGAGCATATTCCAATAATTGCATTAAAAATTCTATTAAAGAAGCTTCATACAAACGACTAGATATGTAACGCTTAACTGCAAAAATCCATATTCATGAGGAATAGAAGTATAGAACGCTTCAACATCACAAGTAACAATATACATGTCACTGCTCATACATATCCCATCTAGTCGTTGTAAGGCTTCTGTACTATCTTTAATAAAAGAAGGTAGGTCCATCACAATTGGTTTCAAATAAAAATCTAAAAATTTTGAAATCGGTTCTATCAAACTGCCATTTCCTGATATAATAGGTCGTCCTGGTGGTTCTATTACGCTTTTATGTACTTTGGGTACAAAATATATAGTTGGAACCTTAGGAAAATCAACCCTTAAGCCTTCCCAGATGTTTTTAGTTATGATACCCTCATCTAAAGCTGAATCCAGAATGCCAAATAGATCTTTTTGAAAAGCACAAGTAGGATCCTGAGACAGCCGTTCATAACACGATGAGTTATTAAGCTGTCTAAAAGCTTCTTTCTCGTATTTAACAGATGGCCAGACTACAACATTTCCTCCCTTGTCGGATGGTTTAAATACCATCTCTTTCATTTCTGTTAATTCATTAAGGGCTCGTCTCTGTTCATATTTCAAATTATCAAAAGATCTACTTGAAGGTAATTGTTTAATTTCATCACAAACCATCCTTACGAAAATTTCAACAGATGAGTTCAAAGTTATAGTTGGGAAAGACTTGGATTTCTTTTTAATAAATTCAGGGAATTTACCTGGTGTGTACTCCTGTTCTGCAATAAGATCCTCTAGCGTCTGTAATGCCGCCAATTCTTCTTCTGTAGAAAAAGTATTATTACAAGATCTTTTATCATTATGGTATTTCTTCAATAATAATTTGCGCGCAAATAAAAAGGTGTCTTTTATTGCTGAAAAATGGTCTATTTTTGCTGTTGGACAAAAGCCCAAGCCTAAAGATAACACTGAAATTTGATCAGAAGTCAATTGTATGTCAGATAAATTAATTACCTTTAGAGTTCCATCACTTGATTCATTTTCTCGATTTGTAGTTTTGCGCTTATTCATCATGAACCTTGTGTTGAATTTATTATAAGTGTCCATAGAACCACCATTAGGGGTATCAATAGAGCTTACAGAACTACCACTTGTCATGGAGCTGGTTGATTCAGGTCTTCTTAATGTTAATTTACTGCGCCATTTGTATATTTTATTATTCTGATAATCTTGAATATCTCGTTGAAATTTTGTTAATTTTAATTTCTGAATCTCTGATTCCCATTTCGAATAAGAAATATTTAAATCTTCATCAAATTTAGACAGTTGATCACTTGTAAGGTTTTTCTGTAGTTTTTCTTGTAATATTTTAATATCAGTCTCCAATAACTCTAATTTTTTCTTATCAATTTCAATCAAAATTTCAATAAAAGTGCGGGAGCAAATATTACATGTATCATCCCATTTCTTTAAAAATTAATCCATAATGAGCCTGTGAGCGTCTGTGTGTTACTCCTGAAATATATGCGGAGATTTAAAATTACCCCAACACTGTATACAGCTGTACGCTTCTGATACAGTACCCTTTTTCTGCTTTTTATATTCTGGTCTAATCCATACTGAACCTGTGAGCGTCTGTGTGTTACTCCTGAAATTTATACAGAAATTTAAAATTACCCCAACACTGTATACAGCTGTATGCTTCTGATACAGGACCCTTTTTCTGCTTTTTATATTCTGGTCTAATCCATACTGAGCCTGTGAGTGTCTATGTGTGACTCCTGAAATATATACGGAGATTAACAATTACTCCTACACTGGATACGCCTCTGTTGTGAATGTGCTGGAGATGGTTTCTGAGCATGAGCTCCCTCTGGTGCTTACAGACAGTACTGAACCTTTCAGCGAGGATTGGCAATCTGGGTTCACGGACTGGTCTGATATAAGGGAGGTTCCCTCCCATGATGGTTGCCGGTGATCAATTGTTCTTGTATCAATTGTGGTTCCTGGTTCATTTGGAAGTTTGCTGGAGTCTTGCCTGCATCTCCTGCTTTCAGATAAGATATTTTTTGCTTTTCTTTTTGTGCTTGCTTTTTGCATTGTTTTCTGCACTTTTGTGGAGGTCAGCCAGGTCCCCTTCTGGGGCCTGAGCTCCTCACAGTTTATCTGCAGCCACTGTTATTTGCTCATTTGCTTTTTCCTGTTTTTTCAGTGGCTACGGCTTGGTTTTTGTTCACACTGAGATCTGATTTAGTGGGTGACGAGATTGTGTGATCTCAGTATTTTTGTAATCAGAATTGTTGGATTTTTGTAGGGTTTTCTGGGTTGCAGAAAGTAATCTCTCCTGTCCTATCCTATTTAGTCAGCTTGTGGCCCCAGCACTTGCTCAGTCTGTTTTCTGCCTATGTTTGTATTTTCATCTTGTCTAACTGCCATTATATCTTTGGGGGCTTCCTATTTTCTTTGGGAATCTGCTCCGGGGCAGATAGCTTTCATCTTTCTGCCTTTAGGTGTAGTCATCTCTCAGGCTGACGAGGCGTCTAGGATTAACATAGGAACGCTCCACGGCTACCTCTAGTTGTGTCGTTAGTTTAGGAATCTGCAACCCATCAGTTACCAACATCTCAGGTGTTCTGCTGCCCTGCTGTTGTTCCTGTCCTCCTCAGCTACCGAAAAATAACACGCCTGGTATCTTCTGACACCTTACCATTTTTTGCGTTTTATGTTCTGGTCTAATCCATAGTGAGCCTGTGAGTTTCTGTGTGTTACTCCGGAAATATATACGGAGTTTTAAAATTACCCCAACACTGTATACATCTATGCGGTTCTGATACAGTACCCTTTTTCTGCTTTTTATATTCTGGTGTAATCTATAATGAGCCTGTGAGCGTCTGTGTGTTACTCCTGAAATATATACGGAGATTTAAAATTACCTCAACAATGTATACATCTATGCGCTTCTGATACAGTACCCTTTTTCTGCTTTTTATATTCTGGTCTAGTCCATACTGAGCCTGTGAGCGTCTGTATCTGAGTCTGGAAATATATACGGAGATTTACAATTACCCCTAGACTGTATACAGCGATACGCTTCTGATACAGTACGCTTTTTCTGCTTTTTTTATTCTGGTCTAATCCATACTGAGCTTGTGAGCGTCTGTGTGTTACTCCTGAAAAATATACGGAGATTTAAAATTACCTCCACACTGTATGCTTCTGATACAGTACCCTTTTTCTGCTTTTTATATTCTGGTCTAATCCATACTGAGCCTGTGAGCGGCTGTGTCTGACTCCTGAAATATATACGGAGATTTACAATTACCCCTACACTGTACACACCTGGTAGGTTTTGATGCAGTACCCTTTTTCTGCTTTTTATATTCTGGTCTAAGCCATACTGAGCCTGTGAGCGTCTGTGTCTGACTCCAGAAATATATATGGAGATTTAAAATTAACCCAACACTGTATACAGCTGTATGCTTCTGATGCAGTGTCCTTTTTCTGCTTTTTATATTCTGGTCTAATCCATACTGAGCCTGTGAACGTCTGTGTGTTACTCCTGAAATATATACGGAGATTTACAATTATCCCTACACTGTATAAGCCTGGTATCTTCTGATACATTACCCTTTTTTGCTTTTTATATTCTGGTCTAAGCCATACTGAGCCTGTGAGCGTCTGTGTGTTACTTCTGAAATATATACGGAGATTTAAAATTACCCCAACACTGTATACAGCTGTACACTTCTGATACATTACCCTTTTTCTGCTTTTTATATTCTGGTCTAATCCATACTGAGCCTGTGAGCGTCTGTGTGTTACTCCTGAAATATATACGGAGATTTACAATTATCCCTACACTGTATACAGCTGTACTCTTCTGATACTGTACCCTTTTTCTGCTTTTTATATTCTGGTTTAATCCATACTGAGCTTGTGAGCGTCTGTGTGTTACTCCTGAAATATATACGGAGATTTACAATTATCCCTACACTGTATAAGCCTGGTATCTTCTGATACATTACCCTTTTTTGCTTTTTATATTCTGGTCTAAGCCATACTGAGCCTGTGAGCGTCTGTGTGTTACTTCTGAAATATATACGGAGATTTAAAATTACCCCAACACTGTATACAGCTGTACACTTCTGATACATTACCCTTTTTCTGCTTTTTATATTCTGGTCTAATCCATACTGAGCCTGTGAGCCTCTGTGTGTTACTCCTGAAATATATACAGAGATTTAAAAATACCACAACACTGTATACAGCTGTACGTTTCTGATACATTACCCTTTTTCTGCTTTTATATTCTGGTCTAATCCATACTGAGCCTGTGAGCATCTGTGTGTTACTCCTGAAATATATACGGAGAATTAAAATTACCTCAACACTGGAGTTGAGCGAAACAGGTCGGCCAGATTCAAAAGTCGCTGACTTTCGCCACAGTCTGTTTTTTTTGGTCGAAACCTGACCATAGCGTGCAGTCGGCCATGCTTTCGTCGACCCAGCGCCCAAGTCGGTTTTCCCATAATACTTGCAGGCGCCTTTTTTCAGCCAATGAGCAAGGATGTACATTATGGGCAACGAGATGACATGTGCAGCGTCCACCACCATCTTAGAGAAGGGCATTGCAGTGATTGTCTTGCTTTCGGGGGCGTCATAGTGTCTATAAAAGTCCTGAGCGCCAACCTCCATTTTACTTCTGCAGATATTAACAGTAGGGAGAGGTTGCTGACGCTGTTTATCAGTAGGGAGAGAGTTAGGCAGGAAAGAGAAGTCCTTCTGTGCTTGTGCTGATAGCAATTGTGCTGTACAGTTAGTGTGCAGTGACAGGGGAGAATTTTCTTGTGTGCAGCAGCGCTGGTTATTAGGGTGCCTGATAGCTGTATTGCTGTGTGTAAACTGCTGTGCAGACTGCTTTTTACACAGCAGTAATATTTTTGTTCTTTTTTTTCTGCATACTTACCGACCATTCATTTTTTACCACACCGTATAGAGCTGTACGCTCCTCCCACACTACCGTGTACCGGCTGGTATCACGGACAAATACATGCTGAATATCTGTGTGTGACTCCCGAAATATATACGAAGATTGCAATTTTCCCCTACATCGTATATAGCTGTATGCTTCTGAGACAGTACCGTATATCTGCTCTTTGTATTACGGTCAAATCCATACTGAGTGAGCGTCTGTGTGTGACTCCGGAAATATATACGGAGATTGCCATTTTCCCCTACAACGTATACAGCTGTACGCTTCTGAGACAGTACCTTATATCTGCTCTTTGTATTACGGTCAAATCCATACTGAGTGAGCGTCTGTGTGTGACTACGGAAATATATACAGAGATTGCAATTTTCCCCTATACCTTATACAGCTGTACGCTTCTGAGACAGCACCATATATCTGCTCTTTGCATTACGGTCAAATCCATACTGAGTTAGCATCTGTGTGTGACTCCGGAAATATATACGGAGATTTAAATTCTCCCCTACGCCATATACAGCTGTACGCTCCTCATACAGTACTATATATCTGCTGGTATTTTTGGTGCATTTTCTCAAACATGAGGAAGTATGGTGGAACAGGCCAAGGACGTGGGTGGGGGGGCAGCTGGAAATGATGGTGGTGGAACATCTGCTGGTAGTGCCAAAAGCCCAATAGCATCTAAGGCAGGAGGTGTTGAGCCTGCATCATCGTCTGTCTCCAAAAGGCCTGGAAGGCTCCCTTTTCTGGGAGTAGGTAAACCGCTTTTAAAGCCGGAGCATCAGAAACAGGTTTTGGCTTACATTACTGACACAGTCTCCAGCTCTATCGTCACCTCTTCTGAACTTTCAAAAAATGCAAGCACTGAGTCGTCAGTGCAGGCTCCTGGTCAGGAACAACACCTTTCCTTGCGTCCTTCACCCCCACTAAAAGTCAAGGATGCGGCAGGCCACACTTCAGATTACTCCATGGAGCTCTTTTCACATACCATGCCTGGGTTATCAAGTCAAATCCTGAATTCCCCAGTCCAAGATGAATTTGACATGGAGTGCACTGATGCACAGCCACTGCTATCTGATTCTGCTGGTACATTCACCCAGAGCACTACATTGCCCTCACAGTCTACTGAGCTAGAATCTGACCCTGATGAAACTCAGGTGTCCCTTCCAGCATACTCTAACACCTTACACGGTGACACAGAGGAAGGTGCAGATGTAATTGAAGAGGAGGTGATGGATGACCCAGTTGTTGACCTGGATTGGCATCCATTGGAGGAAGAGGGTGCCGCTGGCAATAGCTCAGAAGAGGAGAAGGATCCGCGGCAGGCATCGACATCGCAACTGCGGTTATCTGGCAGGCCCATAGCAGTCCAAAAATGTGTTCAAAAAACAAATAGTGTTGCAGGACAGCTTGGCCAGATGGTCAAATTAGCACTGCGTGCAAGCCCTGAAAGTTTATCCCATAGTAGGAAGAGTGCAGTGTGGCACTTTTTTGACCAAAATCCAATTGATGAGGCAAAAGTTATCTGTAAGAAGTGCGTAAGGACCTTTAGCCGAGGGAAAAATCTCTGAAAATTGAATACCAGTTGCATGATTAGACATATAAACACCATGCACTTGCAAGCGTGGACGGACTACAAAACCTCACTGGCTTTGAACGCCTACATTGCCAAATTGATCTCATTAGAGATGATACCCTTCCGTTTGGTTGAAAGCACAGCATTCCGAGAGCTCATGGCTTACGCTGTCCCACGCTATTACCTACCCAGTAGGCACTTCTTTTCTAGAAAAGCCATCCCTGCCCTCCACCTGCATGTGAAAGACCGCTCTGTCTATGCACTCAAACAATCAGTGAGTGGAAAGGTGCACCTCACTACAGATGCATTGGCCAGTAGGCATGGCCAAGGCCGTTACGTGTCCATCACTGCGCACTGGGTTAATGTGGTGGATGCAGGGTCCACAGGGGACAGCAGTGGTGGGACAGTGCTGCCTAGCCCACGGTATATAAATGATAAGTACACCGCACTCTTTAGAGAAAGGTATGATGCTAGAAAACTCGTGTTTATTTATATACAATTAGGCAACATATTAGTACAAAAAGGAAAAGAGCGATATAATAACGTTTCGGCTCAACCTGAGCCTTTCTCAAAATGTGGCTGTGAAGACAGAAAATATAATATAATTACTCAAAAATTAAAACAGCTGTCATATAAATAAAGTAAAGCTCAATATATGAAAAGCAAAGTGTAGCTCCTAGAAAGAATAAACATGAAAACATGGTATAAAATATATACATAATATACATAGCATGTAATGCAATCAATGCTGAAGTAATACAAGTACATAATAGTATGTGTCACTATATACTGGAACAAAAAGAGTTGCCAAGTATATGCATAATTACCTCAGAGAGTCCAGTGCCAGAGTTAATAGTATATAGTGAGGAAAGAGAAGGCCAAAGCGATATCCTTGTATGGCAATAAGACAAGATATATAGTCAGGGAAGGCGCTTATACAATAAGCCAGGCTATCAGAATAACAAACAATTACCCAGAACATAAGGACATCCGTGTGGGATGAGGAAATCCCCTGTCAGGGAAGGTCTGCGGGTGCTATAGAAAATAATAGCCTAAGTGAGTCAAATAACTCCAAATTTGGCCAGTTAAATAGTAAGTAAAAGGTATATACCTGGGTGGAACCGCATTCATGGGCAGCGCTCCCACGCTAAGCCCTGTGTGTGTGCACTGTGTTAGTGTGCGGCGCCAACTGTATATAGTGCCTTGTGAGCCCCAGACCGGAAGTGAGCGGTCCGGACCCGAAGTGACGTCGCGTCACTCATAGGATGCAGTGCGCAGGCGTCTAACATCGCTGGGGCAACCAGTATAACAGTAACAGCATGTAAACAGCGCAGTCGACTGTTAGCAGCGCACAGTGATTACATATGGTAATTGCACTAGCGTCATGTGGCCGTGGTGTCATGGTAACAGTATCTAGTGACACATACTATTATGTACTTGTATTACTTCAGCATTTATTGTGTTACATGCTATATATATTATGTATATATTTTATGCCATGTTTTCATGTTTATTCTTTCTGGGAGCTACACTTTGCTTTTCATTTATTGAGCTTTACTTTATTTATATGACAGCTGTTTTAATTTTTGAGTACTATATTATATTTTCTGTCTTTACAGCGACAATTTGAGAAAGGTTCAGGTTGAGCCGAAACGTTATTATATCGCTCTTTTCCTTTTTGTCCTAATATGTTGCCTAATTGTATATAAATAAACACGAGTTTTCTAGCATCATACCTTTCTCTAAAGAGTGCGGTGTACTTATCATTTATGTATTGAGGACCACTGGTCCATTACACCAGCACCATGCTATATCTAGGGCTGTGTGCACGTTATAATTTATCTTTACGTTGTACTATTGACGTTTGCACCAGCCACCTCCCATTACCTTATACCGATGTCTACTGACACCTTTGCTTACGATCTGGCTACCAGCTCCAGTATACTGTCACAGGTTACTGGTTCGAATGAGTTTCTCAAAACCCCAGTGCAAGAACTGAGGACTAGAGATTTTGAGAAAGAAAATAGAAAACCTATATCATATGATCTTCACTGTACCACTTTGGCAGAGTATCACAGGCAGAACAAGATTCCCAGGGGGCTTAGATGCAACCTTCGCCCTACCCTTTTCTCGGATAACACCGAGTATTGTGATAAATACAAGAAAATACTCAATAAGTTCTCCCTAGATATTATTATCTTAACTGTAGAATACCTTCAGAAGGCTATTTCGGATATTAAACAAAATATTCAGGAAATTGAGACTCAGCTCTCAACTACTCTAGCTTCCTCCGATTGGGCAACACTTAAGACGAAAACAGAGAGATCACTGGCGGAACATCTCAAGACACTTCAGGAACAAAAAAGAAATAAATTTCAGAGGGACTCCGAAGATTACTCCAATAATCGTGTATACAGATGGGCAGACTCCTTCACGCCCTCCAATACCTGGCGCCGACCGCGCCCTCCGCGCAGGGATGGTTCTTTCAGCTCAGGAAGTGATTCCTCTCCAACCTCGGGATGGAATCGTTTTTTATTGAAGGCTCACAGGAGAGGGCCCCCAAACTTAGACCGGTCAGACGATCAAGGAGAAAGAATGACCACCCGGTCACAGGTGAGACACAAAACCTAATGGTTAATATCTCGGATCATCTTCTCTCTCCACTGGAACTCTCGGTCTTAGAGAAGGGACTTTCATTTTGCCCAACTCCTTCCTGGGACTCTTTTCAATTGAAAAAGGACCTTGAGCGGTTTTACAGGTCCATCAGACTGAAAACACATTTTGGACTGTCACCGAATCCTGTATGTGATCCACCTTCAATGTTAGTTCCTGATTTATCTATCAGTAATTTCAATCTGTTTAACCAAAGTAATTTTTGTCCTCCACATACTTACCATGCAGCTGAGACCTTTATTTCACTTGTAAACCATGATGTTAATGCTATTGTACACCAACAACATCTGGGCCTGTTTCCAGTACGTTCCAATATCTCCTTGAATGAAAAACAGGCACTTATATCCCTACAGAACAATGAGGGGATTATTATAAAGCCGGCGGATATAGGGGGTGCTATAGTGGTCATGAACCGCTATCAATATGTAGAGGAGGTGAAACACCAATTATCAGATGTCAATACCTATGGCGCCCTAACTCATGATCCGGTTTTTGATATTAGGAAGAAAATTCAGAGCGTGATTGATTTATACTTATCTCGCCTTGTGATTGACAAAAAGATGGCAACCTTTCTCAATAATCCACATCCCATAACTCCAATATTTTATGTATTACCTAAGATACACAAGTCATTAAACAATCCCCTGGCAGACCTATAGTGGCTTCTACAGATTCCATTCTGTCTCCGCTATCCATGTTTCTTGAAAAAATTCTGACTCCCCTTATTAAATCTACCAGGACATTTCTACTAGACACGGGGCACTTCCTCAACATTATCCGACAACTAGATACAATACCTTCAAATAGTATTTTGGTAACTATGGATGTAAACAGCCTTTACACCTCCATTAAACATGAATATGGCATTGAGGCTACTAAATACCTTTTGAACCTTTCCGACATGACCACCGACTCAGTCCTATTTTGCTTAGACCTTTTACAACTGGTGTTATATGAAAACTATTTCCTGTATGAAGACACATTTTACATCCAAAAACGCGGCACCGCGATGGGCTCGAACGTAGCGCCCACCTACGCTAATGCGTTTATGAATTTCTTTGAGGTCTCTCACGTGTATGACAACGAACTTTTTTCACAATATGTCTTAAAGTATCATCGCTACATTGATGATATCTTTTTTATTTGGACGAGCACTTCTACCGCTCTCCTGTCATTTCACTGTTATCTCAACTCCATTCTTCCTGAGTTACAGTTCACTATGTACTCCAGCACGGTATCGGTGCCTTTTCTAGATACCATGGTTCTCAAGGATGCTAGTGGGGGTCTTTAAACAGATCTTTAATGTAAGCCTACTGACAGTAACAGCTTACTACATTACAGTAGTTGCCACCCCAAATATACCCGGGACAGTCTACCCCACTCACAGTTTAAGAGGAACACACAGATCATTTCAGACCCTAACATTCTCACTGAGAGACTTAATACCATGACCTATAAGTTTCAAGATAGGGGTTACCCACCGTCACATACTTTTCACCCCTTGATGCCTAAAATTTATTCGGTCATTAGGAGGCACTGGCCCCTATTGACCCGTTCTTATCCAGATAAAGATTTTTTCAAGGAACCGACCCTCATGTGCACTAAGAGACCCCCTAACATCAAAGATAAACTTGTCAGAGCTGACATAGGGAGCGCACGCCCTGCCACCGCACAAACTCTTCTTGCACCTAGAAGAAACGGCACTTTTCCCTGTTTGAACTGTGCATCTTGCTCAAATATCATTAAATCGGACAATATCACCCATCCCAGGACTGACAAAACCTATCCCATTCATGGTTTCTTTACTTGTAACTCTAATTTCGTGGTATACATGGTAAAGTGTCCGTGTGGACTATTGTATGTGGGAGAAATCACACAACATATCAAAGATAGGATAGCCAGTCATAAGTCCACGATTAGATGTGGCAAGAACTGGCTGCCACTACCGGAACACTTCTCTAGGATGAGACATACTGTAGCACAGCTCAAATACCAGATCATGGAGAGGGGTGGTAATCATGTCGGGTTACTCAAATCCCATGAATCATATTGGATTTATAAATTGGACACACTGGCCCCTAAGGGCCTTAATAGGGAAATCGATTGGTCACTATAATGCCATTACTAATCTCTTTTGTATTGTTTGCAGACTCGCTAAAATACTATGACTGTAGGTGAGTTGCATACTTACCCTATGGTTCTTGGCTACTTTTGTAACTGTACAGCTACTATATTCTATTGCAAATATGTTTTCTTGCAAATATGTTTTCTTGTCATAATAATGTGATCTCTAGTCCTTCAATATACAGGATTATTTTAAATTTCATTAGTCCAGTGCCCTTCTTTATACTTTCATTTTGTTTTCTACTGCTTAGTATTATTTGGCCGACATTTACTTATAGATCAGCCCACGTTATCAGTAATGTGTTCCCCATGGAATTCACGGCACCTGCGCTGCCTCTATGCTCTGTTACCATGACACCACGGCCACATGACGCTAGTGCAATTACCATATGTAATCACTGTGCGCTGCTAACAGACGACTGAGCTGTTTACATGCTGTTACTGTTATACTGGTTGCCCCAGCGATGTTAGATGCCTGCGCACTGCATCCTATGAGTGACGCGACGTCACTTCCGGTCCGGACGGTTCACTTCCGGTCTGGGGCTCACAAGGCACTATATACAGTTGGCGCCGCACACTAACACAGCGCACACAGACAGGGCTTAGCGCGGGAGCGCTGCCCATGAATGCGGTTCCACCCAGGTATATACCTTTTCCTTACTATTTAACTGGCCAAATTTGGAGTTATTTGACTCACTTAGGCTATTATTTTCTATAGCACCCGCAGACCTTCCCTGACAGGGGATTTCCTCATCCCACACGGATGTCCTTATGTTCTGGGTAATTGTTTATTTATTCTGATAGCCTGGCTTATTGTATAAGCGCCTTCCCTGACTATATATCTTGTCTTATTGCCATACAAGGATATCGCTTTGGCCTTCTCTTTCCTCACTATTAGAGATGAGCGGTGTTCGACTAGAACTGTTCGCCAATATCAAATTCGAGCTGTTTTGGGCGGTGTTTGAGCCGTTCGACGAACTCAAACGATTTTGAAAAAATCCGGCTGTTCGAGGTTATGTTCGATAACTGTTCGTGCACCTAAATTGTCACTGGATTTCTTCACAGTTATGCTGAGGATCACTGTTAATACACATTTTGAGAGTCCAGCGTGGCGGGGGGAGGTGCATGGCATGGATCTCTGCAGAGATAATGAAGATCTCCATTTTTTTTCTCTTTCCCGCATTTCCAGTGGGCGATGCAGTCTGTCAGCCTATCAGCAGCGCACACACGGAGCGAGGTGCTTTTTTTTCACACAAGCAAGGGCATGTGTCATTGGCTGTGTATGTCACATGTCCTTGCCCTATAAGACCCAGCTATTTCCCCCCTCGCCACCATTTTCTCACTGCTGCAGCTCAGTGTTAGACGGTACTGCTGCTGTTAGCGCTATATTGTGTGTGCATTGTGCAACTGCGACTTGCAAGCGAAATAGCTGAGAAATAGAGAGGAAGGTTTAGGGAGTAGGGACTAGTTCGTAATTGCAGCCCTTTTGAGGGCTACGTTACATCAGTTCCTAGCAGTTTTAGCAGGCAGGTCTGTGCTCAGTCTTAAATAGACAGATAGGTCAACTTGGGACAGTGACTATTTGTAATTGCAGCCCTTTTCAGGGCTAGGTTACAGCAGTAGCTATCACTTTTTGTCAGCTACACCAGCATTCAAATCACTCCTAAATTAATTATTCACTGCATCTATCCTGTTCAATAATTGTGTGCATAGTAGCAGTGTGTGCTACTCATTCTATTAGGGCATCTATACAAAGCTCCACCAGCCTTATAAAAAAAAAAATAATTTCTATCTGCATGTTGCCTGGACAATAATTTTGGGCATAGTAGCAGTCTGTGGTACTCATTGTATTAGGCCATCTATACAAAGCTCCACCAGCCTTATAAAAAATAAGAATTTCTATCTGCATGTTGCCTGGAAAATAATTTTGGGCATAGTAGCAGTCTGTGGTACTCATTGTATTAGGCCATCTATGCAAAGCTCCACCAGCCTTATAAAAAAAAAAGAATTTCTACCTGCATGTTGCCTGGACAATAATTTTGGGCATAGTAGCAGTGTGTGGTACTCATTCTATTAGGCCATCTATACAAAGCTTGACCAGCGTTGAAATACTCATAATTTTTGGCTGCATCTTGCCTGTAATCTAATTGTAGGCATAGTAGCAGTCTGTGGTACTCATAGTATTAGGCCATCTATACAAAGCTCCACCAGCCTTATAAAAAAAAAGAATTTCTATCTGCATGTTGCCTGGACAATAATTTTGGGCATAGTAGCAGTCTGTGGTACTAATTGTATTAGGCCATCTATACAAAGCTCCACCAGCGTTGAAATACTCATAATTTTTGGCTGCATTTTGCCTGTAATATAATTGTGGGCATAGTATCAGTCTGTGGTACTCATTCTAATAGGCCATCTATACAAAGCTCCACCAACTTTCAAATTGATTATAATTTTTAGCTGCATGTTGCCTGTAGAATAATTTTGGGCCTGTAGCAGTGTATGGTACTCATTGTATTAGGCCATCTATACTAAGCTCTACCAGCTTTCAAATTAATAATAATTTTTGCTCTCTCTGAACGTGTATTCAGCGCTGCTGGTGGTGTGCTGACAGATAACCGCACGCGGCTGTCCACTGAGAATGTAGACAGAATCACATTCATAAAGATGAACAAATCATGGATCTGCAAGGACTTTTCTGCCCGTGTCATCCTGGGGAGAGTAAAAACTTGAGGATTTGGTAAAATCACCTCACCAACCGTTTTAAGCAACTCTGGGGCAATTGATGCTACTTAAGTGGTGTCTGTGCCCCAAATTTTTGGAAAAAATGGAGACTCTTTTTGGAGTCCCCTTGCTGTGTTTTTCGAGACGTTGGTATCGTCAATTACAGGTGGGTTGGGTCTTTCCCACCCCCCTTTTAACCGTAACAAACTACATACACTATGGCTTGGGGTAACACAGATGGTTGAGTGTGAAGACTAGAGCTGATTACTCATACTATAGCCTGGGAATCAGAGGTCTGCTCCAAAGCTTGAGTGTCTGCTAGTCAGCGTAGTAGCCACCAGCTATAGATCTAATTACAAATTTTTAACTGCATATAACCCAGACAATAATTTTGGGCCTAGTAGCAGTGTCTGGTAGTCAGCGGAGTAGCCACCGGCTGTAGATATAATTACAAATTTTTAACTGCATCTAACCCAGACAATAATTTTGGGCCTAGTAGCAGAGTCTGCTAGTCAGCGGAGTAGCCACCGGCTGTAGATCTCATTACAAATTTTTAACTGCATCTAACCCAGACAATAATTTTGCAACCAAATTCAGATAGACGGTTTCAAAGGAGCGCCAGGCTGGCAATAAAGGCAGATGAGATTAAGGTTGTCCGCTGCAGCTTCGGCCGGGTACCTCAAGAGAGGATCAGACATAAGTGATGGTAAGCAATCCGGTCATAAGGAGCGCGAGGGAAGCAATTCAGCTGATATTAAAAAGTCTTCATTTATTGATATCCACAACGCGTTTCAACGGAATAGCTCCGTCTTCCTCAGGTGGCAGTTATACATAGAATGGAGTAGGAAAGCTATATAAAGGTGGAGCAGCAAATGAAAATTAAAAGGCAATTAATCAGAACACCCACATGATTAAAAATGCAAATATGACTGCAAAAAAAAAAGAAAAAAAAAGAAAAAAAAAAAACACAGATAAATTGAATAAAACCAACCTAAAAACGACATAAAAACAATGTACACAAGGAAAAATAAATGAAAATAAATAAATAAATAACAAAATACATATATTTCGTGACTTTTTCAATAGTGAGGTTTCACCCCTCAGGGGCCAGTGTACCAAGTTTAAAAATCCAGAAACTCTCCCTTGTTATTAGAATATTATACCGATCAGGCATATCATGTGGTATCTGGTCAATAACAGTGAGTTTTAACAAATTCAAATTCTTTTGGTGCACTAGGGAGAAATATTTTGAGAGACTGTGTAGCATGAACCCATTTCGGATATTTTGACGGTGCTTGTTGAGCCTTGCATGCATCGTCTGTATCGTCCGACCGATGTACTGCAACCCACAACTGCACTCAATTAAATAAATAATGTAGCACGATTGGCAATTGACATGACAGTTGATTTTAAAACTTGTGCCTGTGGTACGAGATTGAAATTCTTGCACCCCATTCATAATAGAGACGCAACATAAACACTTAGAGGTCCTACATGCAAAACAACCCGGATTAGAATTTATCCAGGTTGCAGATGAAGATAAGGACTTGAGAGATGTGTTGCTGGGGGCAACTAGATTTCGAAGAGTTCTGCTTTTCCGAAAAATCGACAATAATTTTGGGCCTAGTAGCAGTGTCTGCTAGTCAGCGGATTAACCCAGCTGTTAAGCAAGCTACACCACCTGTAGTTTGGACACTTAATTTTTTCAAAGGAAATGCTTCGAGCCCCCGGGAAAATCAGTGAAGAGCATCGGGGAGGCACCCCAAGGCACAGGGGCTGTGAGTGGCGGTACGACGCCTTGCGGTGGACCGCCAAGCTCGATCCTTATAAAAGCTTTTTAACTGCAGCAGCTTTACTGGACGCTACTGGACCTGGCATTACCGCGGCTGCTGGCATGAGACTTTCTCTCCAATAGATCCTTGTAAAAGGATTTAAAGTGTACTCATTCAAATTACAATTTAACTAAAAAAGATTAGACCTGCCTCCACCGCAGGGGGGCTCGCTCGACCCACCAGCGGACAGGCACCAGTATTGGGAGAGGGGGGCTGGCCGTCAGGGTCCACCGCAGCTCTGGCACAAACCCGACGACACGCAGGTCGCATGGGCAGGAACGGACTGTCCGTGTCGGCTTGGCACTTTTTTGGTTTTAGAAGGGCATGACAGGCCTATATCTGTGTCTCCTCCTCCTTTTACTCCTCCACCTCTTTTCTTTTTGCATGACTATATATACTTGTCACTTTTCCATGTGTTAGTTGTGTCTTGTGAGCAATTTGTCAGCTTTTGGACACCTTTGAAGTGTTTTCTATGTGATTCCTTTGTGTTTCTATGTGTTTTGGTTTGCCTGCCATTGGTTTAAACGGTGTTCGAGGTGTTCGACGAACAGTTCAACAAACAGTTCGTCGAACACACGGCTGTTCGGCGAACCGAACCGAACTCGAACACTACGGGGGTGGCTCATCACTTTCTGTCTTCACAGAGACATTTTGAGAAAGGCTCAGGTTGAGCCGAAACGTTATTATATCGCTCTTTTCCTTTTTGTCCTAATATGTTGCCTAATTGTATATAAATAAACACGAGTTTTCTAGCATCATACCTTTCTCTAAAGAGTGCGGTGTACTTATCATTTATGTATTGAGGACCACTGGTCCATTACACCAGCACCTTGCTATATCTAGGGCTGTGTGCACGTTATAATTTATCTTTAGCCCACGGTATAGGCAACAGTTTGCTGTAGGCGTTCGACCCTCCTCATCCTCCTGAAGCAAAAGCTCGTCGACAGAGCGCAGTCGCACGAGCACTTTATCAGCAGCTGCCAGTGTTGCACACGAGGTGTCCCACTATCGAACAGCTAGTGGTAGGCATCAGCAGGCTGTTTTAAAGATGATGTCTTTGGGCGACAACAGACACATCGGGAAGATACTGGCCGACTACTTGCAGCGAGAAACTGAGTCATGACTGGGCAGTCTACATCTTGCGCCAGGCAAGGTAGTCAGTGATAACGGCCGTAATTTTTTGTTGCCATAGCCCTGGCAAAACTCAGACACATACCTTGCCTGGTTCACATCTTGAACCTGGTGGTGCAGTGCTTCCTAAATAAATATCTGGAGTTAACAGCGCTGCTCCATAAGGTGCGAAGACTGTGCTCGCACATCCGTCGCTCGCCCGTTCACTCCAGTCGTATGCAGAGGCTGCAGCTATCACTCCACCTCCCCTAGCACCGCCTAATCATAGACGTTGCAACAAGGTGGAACTCCACCATGCACATGGTTGACAGGCTGTGCGAACAGAGGCAGGCTGTAATGCATTTGTTGGAGGATGTGCGGTGGTCAAAGCTGAAAGACCTCTGTAAAGTCCTTCAGTGTTTTGAGGAATGCACACGGCTGGTAAGCGCAGACGATGCCATCATAAGCATGAGCATCCCACTTATGCGTCTGCTCATGCAAACTTTGACGCACATTAAGGATCAGGCGTCTGCAGCGGAGGAGGAAGAGAAGGAGGAGGAGGAGGGAATCCTTGATGACAGTCAGGCATTGTCTGATAAGGGATTTGTCCTGGACGAGGTGGAGGAAGAAGAGGAAGAAGAGGAGGAGGATGAGGGGGGATGATTGTTTTGGGGAGGAGGATGCTTCTCAAAGGGCAAGAGAAAATTTTGGCTTGCCAAGGTCAGGTACAGGGTTTGTGCGTGAAAGGAGGGATGTGGATTTGGCAGAAAGTGCTCCTCCACCCACCACTGTCAGTGCATCATTGACACCTGGAACATTGGCCCACATGTGTGATTTTGTCTTGCGGATCCTAAAAAGGGACCCCCGCATTGCCAAAATTTTGAAGGATGACGACTACTGGTTGGCCAGCATCCTCGATCCACGCTATAAAGGCAAATTACAGAACATCATGCCACAAGAGAACCTAGAGCTAATATTGGCGAACAAACAAGCAACTCTGGTAAACCGTTTGTTAGAGGCATTCCCAGCACACAGCAGCGGTGCAGGTTCTACCACGAGGCGTACTGGGACAAATGGAAGAAGTGTTCGTGGTGCACACACAAGTGGTGTTGGAGACAGGGGTTTCATGACCATGTTGTGGACTGATTTCTCGAGTAACGCTCACACAACTGGTAATACTGAATCGATTGCAACAGACAGGAGACAGCAGTTGTCAACTATGGTTCAAAATTACCTCTCCTCCCCTATTGATGTTCTCCCTCACAGTTCATTCCCCTTTGACTACTGGGCCTGTAAACTGGACACCTGGCCTGAATTGGCACAATATGGCTTACAGGAGCTCGCTTACCCTGCTGGTAGTGTGCTATCAGAAAGAGTCTTCAATGCTGCTGGATCAATCCTGACAGAAAGAAGGACCCGGCTGTCGACCCAAAATGTTGGTGATCTCACCTTCATTAAAATGAACCATGCATGGATTTCAAAGGATTTTGTTCCATCTTCCCCTGATGACACATAGGTTGCCAGCAAAATGGCTCGCTTTGTCCTCCTCTTCCTCGGACTTCTCCAATTCCTCCATTGCAGCTGCTGAACGTCCAGCCTACACCTCAACATATGCCAGTTTTTCTACCTCCCTAACTGGGCTGTCCCTCCACCAGGGTCGGTGTCAGCACCTGGCGCACCCAGGCTAGTGGCGGTGCCTTGAGCAGGAGGGGGGCCCACTCGTGGGTGATGGCACTGGCACAGGGCCCCTCATAGTACACTGGTGTCACTGACGTGGGGGGGTCCACTCGCCGTCAGAGACACCGGCGTACTATGAGGTGCCCTGTGCCAGTGCCGTCGCCCATGAGTGGGCCCCTCCTGCTCAGGCCCCCAGCACTTGCAATACTTACCTCTCCCTGCTCCACCGCTGTGACGTCTTCCGCTTTTCCTGACAGTGACATTTAGGTCAGAGAGCGTGATGACGTCACGTCTGTATTCCCTCTGCCTGAACAGTCCAAGTGCAGAGAGCTGGAAGATGGCGACACTGAGGAGTCCAGAGTAGAGCAGTGCCCAGCGAGGAGAGGTATTTCATTTCTTTTAATGTTTGGAGCAATATATGGGGAGCATTATACACTGGAGAATTATATATGGGGCCCAGCATACACTTGAGCATCATAGATAGGGCCCATTATACACTGGAGCATTATAAATAGGGCCCATTATATATGAAGCATTATATAGGCCCATCATACACTGGAGCATCACCCATGGGGCCCATCATATACTGGAGCATCACATGGGGCCCATTATATATGGAGCATTATATAGGCCCATCATACACTGGAGCATCATGCATGGGGCCCATCATACACTGGAGCATTATAAATGTGGCCGATCATACACTGGAGCATCATATACGGGGCCCATTATACACTGGAGCATTATAAATTGGGCCCATTATATATGGAGCATTATACACTGTTTCCATGATTATTAGGCAAGTTATATTTGAGAGGATTCTTTTTATTATAGAACAACAACTATGTTCTCAACTCAAAAGACTCATAAATATCAAAGCTTAAGATTTTTGTAAGTTGGAGTGTTTTTTTATTTATTTGGCTATTTTAGGAGGATATCTGTTTGTGCAGGTAACTATTTCTGTGCAGAATTATTTGGCAACTTAATAAAAACCAAATATATACCCATCTCACTTGTTTATCTTCACCAGGTAAACCAATATAACAACACAAAATTTAGAAATAAACATTTCTGACATTCAAAAACAAAAACAAAAAAAAACAGTGACCAACATAGCCACCTTTCTTTACGATGACACTCAAAAGCCTTCCATCCATAGATTCCGTCTGTTTCTTGATCTGGTTACGATCAACATTGCGTGCAGCAGCCACCACAGCCTCCCAGACACTGTTCCAAGAGGTGTAATGTTTTCCCTCCCTGTAGATCTCAAATTTTATGAGGGACCACAGATTCTCTATGGTGCTCAGATCAGGTGAACAAGGGGGCCATGTCATGATTTGTCCTTCTTTTAGACCTTTACTGGCTAGCCACGCTGTGGAATATTTGGATGCATGTGATGAAGCATTGTCCTGCATGGAAATCATGTTTTTCTTGAACGATACCGACTTCTTCTTGTACCACTACTTGAAGAAGGTATCTTCCAGAAACTGGCAGTAGGTCTGGGAGTTGAGCTTCACTCCATCCTCAACCTGAAAAGGTCCCACAAGTTCATCTTTGATGATACCAGCCCATGCCAGTACCCCACCTCCACTTTGCTGGCGTCTGAGTCGGAGTGCAGCTCTCTGACCTTTACTGATCCAGCCTCGGGCCCACCCTTCTGGCCCATCAAGAGTCACTCTCATTTCATCAGTCCATAAAACCTTAGAAAAATCAGTATTAACATATTTCTTGGCCCAGTCTTGACATTTTATCTTATGTTTCTTGTTCAAAGGTGGTCATTTTTCAGCCTTCCTTACCTTGGCCATGTACCTGAGTATGGCACACCTTGTGCTTTTTGATACTCCAGTAACGTTGCAGCTCTGAAATATGGCAAAACTGGTGGCAAATGGCACCTTGGCAGTTTCACGCTTGATTTTCCTCAATTCATGGGCAGTTATTTTGAGCCTTTTTTTAACAATACGCTTCTTGCGACCCTGTTGGCTATTTGCCATGAAACGCTTGATTGTTCAGTGATCACGCTTCAAAAGTTTGGCAATTTCAAGACTGCTGCATCCCTCAGCAAGACATCTCACAATTTTTGACTTTTCAGAGTCCATCAAATCTCTCTTCTGACCCATTTTGCCAAAGGAAAGGAAGTTGCCTAATAATTAAGCACACCTTATATAGGGTGTTGATGTCATTAGACCACAACCCTCCTTATTACAGAGATGCAAATCACATGTTAGGGCAGGTTAGGATAGGATATGGGTTGAACTAGATGGACTTAAAGTCTTCCTTCAACCTTAATAACTATGTTACTATGTTACTATGTTACCTGATTTACATAATTGGCAGTGGGCTTTCAAGACTATACAGCTTGGAGTAGGACAACATGTATAAAAAGGATGATGCGACCAAAATACTCATTTGCCTAATAATTCTGCTCACAGTGTATAGGCCTATCATACACTGGAGCATCATCTATGGGGACCATTATACAGTGGAGCATCATATGGGGCCCATTATATATGGAGCATTATATAGGCCCATCATACACTGAAGCATCATCCATAGGGCACATCATATATTGAAGAATCATATGAGGCTCATTATATATGGAGCATTATATAGGCCCATCATACACTGGAGCATCATCCATGGGGCTCGTTATACACTGGAGCATCATATTGGGCCCATTATAAATGGAGCATTATATAGGCCCATCATACACTGAAACATCATCCATGGGGCCCATCATATACTGGAGAATCATACGGGGCCCATTATATATGGAGCATTATATAGGCCCATCATATACTGGAGAATCATATTGGGCCCATTATATATGGAGCATTATATAGGTCCATCAAACACTGGAGCATCATCCATGGGACCCATCATATACGGGAGAATCATATGAGGCCCATTATATATGGAGCATTATATAGGCCCATTATACACTGGAGCATCATCCATGGGGCCCATCTTATACTGGAGCATAATATGGGGCCCATTATATATGAAGCATTATATAGGCCCATCATACACTGGAGCATAATCCATGGGGCCCATTAGACACTGGAGCATCATATGGGGCCCATTATATATGGAGCATTTTATAGGCCCATCATACACTGGAGCATCATCCATGTGGCCCGTTATACACTGGAGCATCATATTTGGCCCACTATATATGGAGCATTATAAAGGCCATCATACACTGAAGCATCATCCATGGGGCCCATAATATACTGGAGAATCATATGGGGCCCATTATATATGGAGCATTATATAGGCCTATCATATACTGGAGAATCATATAGGGCCCATTATAAATGGAGCATTATATAGGTCCATCATACACTGGAGCATCATCCATGGGACCAATCATATACTGGAGAATCATATGAGGCCCACTATATATGGAGCATTATATAGGCCCATCATACACTGGAGCATCAACCATGGGGCCCATTATACACTGGAGGATCTTATGGGGCCCATTATATATGGAGCATCATATGGGGCCCATTATATATGGAGCATTATTTAGGCCCATCATACACTGGAGCATTATCCATGGGGCCCATCATATACTGGAGAATCATATGGGACCCATTATATATGGAGAATTATATAGGCCCATCATACACTGGAGCATCATCAATGGGGCCCATTATACACTGGAGAATCATATGGGACCCATTATATATGGAGCATTATATAGGCCCATCATATACTGGAGCATCATCTATGGGGCCCATCATATACTGGAGCATCATATGGGGCCAATTATATATGGAGCATTATATAGGCCCATCATACACTGGAACATTATCCATGGGGACCATTATATACTGAGAATCATATGGGGCCCATTATATATGGAGCCTTATATAGGCCCATCATATACTGGAGCATCATCCATGGGGCCCATCATATACTGGAGCATCATATGGGGCCCATTATATATGGAGCATTATATAGGCCCATCAAACACTGGAACATTATCCATGAGGCCCATTATATACTGGAGAATCATATGGGTCCGGTTATATATGAAGCATTATATAGGCCCATCATACACTGGAGCATCGTCCATGGGCCCATTACAGTGGAGCATCATATGGTGCCCATGATATATGGAGCATTATATAGGCCCATCATACACTGGAGCATCATCCATGGGGCCCATTATACACTGGAGCATCATATTTGGCCCATTACATATGGAGCATTATATAGGCCCATCATACACTTGAGCATCATCCATGGGGCCCATCATATACTGGAGCATTATATGGGGCCCATTATATATGGAGCATTATATAGGCCCATCATACACTGGAGCATTATCCATGGGGCCCATTATATACTGAAGAATCAAATGGGGCCCATTATATATGGAGCATTATATAGGCCCATCATATACTGGACAATCATATGGGGCCCATTATATATGGAGCATTATATAGGTCCATCATACACTGGAGCATCATCCATGGGACCCATCATATACTGGAGAATCATATGAGTCCCATTATATATGGAGCATTATATAGGCCCATCATATACTGGAGCATCATCCATGAGGCCCATTATATATGGAAGCATTATATAGGCCCATCATACACTGGAACATTATCCATGGGGCCCATTAAATACTGGAGAATCATATGGGGCCCATTATATAATGAGCATTATATAGGCCCATCATATACTGGAGCATCATCCATGGGGCTCATATATACTGGAGCATCATATGGGGCCCAATATATATAGAGTATTATATAGGCCCATCATACACTGGAACATTATCCATGGGGCCCATTAAATACTGGAGAATCATATGGGGCCCATTATATAATGAGCATTATATAGGCCCATCATATACTGGAGCATCATCCATGGGGCTCATCATATACTGGAGCATCATATGGGGCCCATTATATATGTAGCATTATATAGGCCCATCATACACTGGAGCATCATTCATGGGGCCCATTTACAGTGGAGCATCATATGGTGCCCATTATATATGGAGCATTATATAGGCCCATCATACACTGGAGCATCACTCATGGGGCCCATTATACACTGGAGCATCATATGGGGCCCATATTATGGAGCATTATATAGCCCATCATACACTTGAGCATCATCCATGGGGCCCATCATTTACTGGAGCATCATATGGGGCCCAGTATATATCAAATATTATATAGGCCCATCATACACTGGAGCATTATCCATGGGGCCCATTATACAGTGGAGAATCATATGGGGCCCATTATATATGGAGCAATAGATAAGCCCATCATACACTGGAGCATCATCCATGGGGCCAATTATAAACTGAAGCATCATATGGGGCCCATTATATATGGAGCAATAGATAAGCCCATCATACACTGGAGCATCATCCATGGGGCCAATTATACACTGGAGCATCATATGGGGCCCATTATCTATGGAGCATTATATAGGCCCATCATACACTGGAGCATCATCCATGGGACCCATCATATACTGGAGCATCATATGGGCCCATTATATATGGAGCATTATAAAGGCCCATCATACACTGGAGCATTATCCATGGGACCCATTTTATACTGGACCCATTTTTTGGATTCAGGGAGTTTCCAAGGGAGGATTTACTGAATTGCTTTTACTGTATATTTTATAATACTTTTTATTTATTTTTACTTATCTTTGCTGTCTGGTGAAATCCCCATTAGATATGTGCTCCACTATTGCCAATGCCATCCAGTGTACATCTTGTCACATGTATGCAGTCCTTGAACAGCCGGTCGAGGGTGCATACTGCTGTGTGAAATGTGAGCACGTTGTGCATTTGGAAGCCCAAATCTTGGATCTAAATGTGCAGCTGGCAACACTGAGATCCATAGACAATATGGAAAGGAGTCTTCTGCTCACTGAGCAGACGCTCAATGGGATAGATGAGGGGGGGATGCTAGGGTGGAGCTGCAGGACACTGAAGTAGGAAGCTGGGTGACAGTTAGAAAGCGGGGTAGAGGGAAGAGCGCCAGGGAGGCTAGTCCTGATCTGGCACACCCCAATAAGTTTGCAAAGTTGGCAGATGAGGGGGTTGTCAGTACAGGGGTAGCACTGCTGCAGTGTCATGTGTGCATTGCCACGAAGATCGTCGCGGTTGCACATTTTGACTTCTCACAGCTGATCTGCTGTTTCTTTGTGTTTGGCAGCTAGGGAGTTAATTCTGTCTGTGCTCGGTGCTGGGACTGGGTGCAGTTTCTCCCGGCTGCAATTGATTATTTGTTGATTGGTTTCCTTTAAATTTCTGGTTGTCTGCTTGGGGAGTTGCCAGTGAAACCTTCATGCAGACCACAGATAGGAATGAATCTGTATAGACTTTAGTTGTGAGCTCCTTAGTTGTTCTAAGCTCAACTTGGTTAGAGTTTATTTCCCAGACCATTTATGTTCCTTTGGTGTTTGAGTGTGTATGCAAGCGAGTGTTATCCTGTCTGTCTTATATGTCTAATCTGTGTATTTAGCTGAGATCAGCCCATATCCCTTTGGTGGTAGTCAGGATCCTTCTTAGGACTGATTACAGGGTTCAGGGTCTGATAGGAGACAGGGTTAGGTTGGAGACTTGGACCTCTGAACCATTATCAGTACCTCAAAGGTGAGGGATTAGTTAGGACCCCAGTTTAGGGTCAGGTTAGATCCCGGTCCACCTCTTTCCTGTTTCAGCTCATCAAGTCCTCAAGATTAACCCTGAGTTCAGCAGATATCGTGTCAGGTAAATCTATTCTATACTTACATGCTGATGTTGCTATACTAGTTGTTGTATAGAGTGTTGTTCCTGTATTAATAGTTTACTGACATTGTATACATATCATTAGACAGCGTGACATTTTCACTGGCCATAAAAATTATCTCCAGTTACCATGGATCCAGTAGCCCAGCTGGCTCTGCAGTTGCAGGGATTATCCATGGAGCTGACGGACATTAAGTCCAAAGTTTTGTCTCCCCTGGAGCAAACCAGAGTTGAACCTAAAGTAGCTCTCCCGGACAGGTTCACTGGTGGGCGAGACAAATTTTTCACCTTCCGGGAGGCATGTAAATTGTATTTTCGGCTTCGGCCTCGATCATCAGGGAGTGATGAGCAGAGAGTGGGAATTGTTATCTCACTTCTGCAAGGGGACCCTCAATCCTGGGCATTTTCCCTTCCTCCGGGATCCCTGGCTCTACTGTCTGTAGATCAATTTTTTACTGCCCTGGGATTGGTATATGATGACCCAGATCGGGTCTCTCTTGCTGAGACAAAATTACGTAAGATACAGCAGGGAGATCGTCCTGCAGAGGAATTTGCTTCTGAGTTTCGTAGATGGGCCACAGATACTCAGTGGAATGACCCAGCTCTTAGGAGCCAGTTTTGTCATGGGCTTTCTGATAAATTAAAAGACGTTTTGGCTCAGTATGAGTCTCCTCATTCACTGGAGGCTGCTATGGCCTTAGCTATCCGTACTGATAGACGGCTTCGGGAGAGGGGTGAGGTAACCCCACTCCCTGTTGTTTCTCCACCTACCACTAAAGTCCCTTATGTTGAGGTTCCCCTTGTCTGTTCGGATGAGCCTATGCAGTTGGGAGGGACATCATTTCGTAGGAGGGGATTGGCGGTACGCCGCAGGACTAGAAGATGTTTTTTCTGCGGGAAAGAGGGACATTTTGTTGGAGAATGTCCATCCCGTGCCTTGTTGAGCCAAAAGTCGCCGGAAAACTGTTAATCCCAGGTTGTGTGGTGGACGACAACCTGGGAGTATGTATTTCATCCGCCAGTTCTTCTCAGTTCCTTGTACCAGTGGAGGTGGTAGTTGGTACGAGAGTGGAGAGATTGTCTGTTCTTCTTGATAGTGGTTCCGGGGCTAATCTGGTTGACGCTCAGTTTGCTCAGGCTCAAGGTATGCATCTGAGTGTATTGGTCAAACCGATCCCTATATTCTCCATTGACGCCAGGCCTCTCGGCCAAGGTAGCTTTGTTCATGAGGTTCATAACATTGACCTTCGGGTAGGGGCAATACATAGGGAACAATTATCTTGTTATGTGTTGGAGGGTCTACCTACTCCCATTGTGTTGGGACTTCCTTGGTTGGTTAAACATAACCCTGTGATTAATTGGCAGTCCAGAGAAATAAGCCAATGGGGTGAGTTTTGCAAAAGCAACTGCATGAACACAGTCATCAGTGCGGTCGTGCCTAGTACATTGCCTCCTTTTTTGGGGATTTTGGGGATGTTTTCTCTGAGGAGGGGTGTCAGGAGTTGCCTCCTCATCGCGTGTATGACTGCTCTATTAATCTCCTTCCTGATGCTAAGTTGCCTAAAGCTAGGTTGTATAATCTTTCTGGTCCTGAGAGGCAGGCTATGAAAGATTATATTTCTGAAAGTCTGGCCAAATGGCATATTAGACCTTCATCTTCCCCAGTAGCCGCGGGGTTCTTCTTTGTGAAGAAGAAAGATGGAGGCCTACGCCCTTGCTTGGATTTCCGCGAACTTAATCGGATTACTGTTCGAGATCCGTATCCACTCCCTCTTATTCCTGATCTCTTCAATCAAATTGTTGGCGCCAAATGGTTCTCTAAATTGGATCTCAGGGGGCGTATAATCTGATTAGGATAAAAGAGGGGGATGAGTGGAAAACGGCGTTTAACACGCCGGAGGGACATTATGAGAACCTAGTCATGCCTTTTGGTCTGACTACTGCACCAGCAGTATTCCAACATTTTGTTAATGACATTTTTCGTCACCTTGTGGGGCTGTTTGTGGTTGTATATTTGGACGACATTTTAATTTACTCGCCAGATCTTGTGTCTCATCAGGAGCATGTGAGACAGGTGTTGCAGATCTTGCGAGACAATAAACTATACGCCAAACTGGAGAAGTGTGTATTTGCCGTACAGGAACTTCAGTTTTTGGGTTTTTTGGTGTCAGCCTCCGGTTTCCGTATGGACCCTGAAAAGGTGAGAGCAGTGCTTGAATGGGATCAGCCAGGGGATCTTAAGGCTCTGCAGCGTTTTTTGGGGTTTGCTAACTACTACCGGAAATTTATTTGTAATTTCTCATCTGTCGTCAAACCTCTCACTGACATGACAAGAAAAGGGACGGATTTTTCTAAATGGTCGGACAAAGCTTGCCAAGCCTTTTCCTCTTTGAAGAAATGTTTTGCTTCGGCACCCGTTCTCATCCAACCAGATGCATCTCAGCCGTTCATTGTGGAGGTGGATGTGTCTGACGTAGGGGTGGGTGCTATATTGTCCCAGGGTCCGTCCCCTGGTAAATGGCATCCATGCGCTTTCTTTTCTAAGAAATTGTCGTCCGCCGAAAGGAATTATGATATCGGCAATAGGGAACTTTTGGCCATTAAGTTAGCTTTTGAAGAATGGCGTCACTTTTTGGAGGGGGCAGTCCACCCGGTTACCGTTATTACTGATCACAAGAACCTGTTGTATTTGGAATCCGCTAAGCGTCTGAATTCCAGACAAGCTCGATGGTCGTTGTTTTTTACCAGGTTTAATTTTGTCGTCACTTATCGCCCGGGGTCTAAGAATGTAAAGGCTGATGCCTTGTCTCACAGTTTCCCAGGGGCCGGGAAAATGGATGACCCGAGTCCTATCCTTCAGGAGGGGGTGGTAGTGTCGGCTGTATTTTCTGAGCTTGAGGAGGAGGTGTTAGAGGCTCAGGGGGACGCCCCTGCAGGACCTCCAGGGAGACTGTTTGTCCCAAATCTGTTGAGACAAAAGGTTATTGAGGCACATCATAATTCTGCTCTAGCAGGACATCCAGGGAGTAAGGCTACTTTAGATTTTCTTTCTCGCCGGTTTTGGTGGCCTAATGCTAATAAAGATGTTATAACTTTTGTCGCGTCATGTGGGGTGTGTGCTCGCTCTAAAACCCCTCATACCCGTCCGTCTGGGACCCTTTTACCCTTGAAACTTCCGGAGCGTCCATGGACTCATTTATCTATGGACTTCATTACGGACGTTCCTCAGTCGTCAGGGAATACTGTCATACTGGTGGTTGTTGACAGGTTCAGTAAGATGGCACATTTCGATGCTCTTCCTGCACTCCCTAATGCTAAAACTCTGGCGCAGGTGTTCATTAGGGAGATCGTTAGACTTCATGGGTTGCCTTCTGATGTGGTGTCAGATAGGGGGTCTCAGTTTGTGTCCAAATTTTGGAGGGCATTTTGTTTACGTCGGGGGATGCAATTGTCATTTTCCTCGGCTTTTCATCCGCAGACCAATGGTCAGACAGAGCGTCTGAATCAGAGCTTAGAGACATATCTCCGGTGTTTTGTTTCAGAGAACCAAGAGGACTGGTCTTCTTTCTTGCCTCTGGCAGAGTTCGCTCTTAACAACAGGCGGAGCGAGTCCACTGGTAAGTCCCCGTTTTTTGGGGCATATGGTTTCCATCCCCAGTTTTGTACTTTCAATGGGGGGGGCCCTTCTGGGGTTCCTGAGGAGGAGCGTTTCTCGTCGTCACTTGCTTCTGTGTGGAGAGGTGTATTGAATAATCTGAGTGCGATGGGGAACTGTTACAAACGTATGGCTGATAGGAGGAGAGTTTCTGGTCCAGATCTGAATGTGAACGATCTGGTATGGTTGTCTACCAGGAATATAAAACTTAAGGTGCCCTCCTGGAAACTGGGTCCCAGATTCATCGGGCCGTACAGGATCAGTTCCATAATTAATCCTGTGGCATTTCGTCTGGACCTCCCTCCTACGTTTAAAATTCATAATGTGTTCCACAAGTCATTACTTAAAAGGTATGTGGCACCAGTCATACCGTCACCTCTACCTCCTCCTCCTGTGTTGGTCAATGGTAACTTGGAATTTCAAGTATCAAAGATCATTGACTCACGTCTGAATCGCCGGTCCCTTCAGTACTTGGTGCATTGGAAGGGGTATGGTCCAGAGGAGAGGACGTGGGTCCCTGCGTCTGATGTTAACGCAGATCGTTTGGTTCGGACCTTCCACAGAACTCACCCGGGCAGGCCTGGTCCTGAGGGTCCGGAGGCCCCTCGTAGAAGTGGGGGTACTGTCATGTGTGCATTGCCACGAAGATCGTCGCGGTTGCACATTTTGACTTCTCACAGCTGATCTGCTGTTTCTTTGTGTTTGGCAGCTAGGGAGTTAATTCTGTCTGTGCTCGGTGCTGGGACTGGGTGCAGTTTCTCCCGGCTGCAATTGATTATTTGTTGATTGGTTTCCTTTAAATTCCTGGTTGTCTGCTTGGGGAGTTGCCAGTGAAACCTTCATGCAGACCACAGATAGGAATGAATCTGTATAGACTTTAGTTGTGAGCTCCTTAGTTGTTCTAAGCTCAACTTGGTTAGAGTTTATTTCCCAGACCATTTATGTTCCTTTGGTGTTTGAGTGCGTATGCAAGCGAGTGTTATCCTGTCTGTCTTATATGTCTAATCTGTGTATTTAGCTGAGATCAGCCCATATCCCTTTGGTGGTAGTCAGGATCCTTCTTAGGACTGATTACAGGGTTCAGGGTCTGATAGGAGACAGGGTTAGGTTGGAGACTTGGACCTCTGAACCATTATCAGTACCTCCAAGGTGAGGGATTAGTTAGGACCCCAGTTTAGGGTCAGGTTAGATCCCGGTCCACCTCTTTCCTGTTTCAGCTCATCAAGTCCTCAAGATTAACCCTGAGTTCAGCAGATATCGTGTCAGGTAAATCTATTCTATACTTACATGCTGATGTTGCTATACTAGTTGTTGTATAGAGTGTTGTTCCTGTATTAATAGTTTACTGACATTGTATACATATCATTAGACAGCGTGACATGCAGCCAGGCATGTCCTCTGAAAGCCGGGGGAGTGTCTGCTCCAGTAAGGGGGGAATTAGGAGAGCAGGGCAGGCCAGACAGGTGCTGGTAGTGGGGGACTCAATTATTAGGGGAACAGATAGGGCAATCTGTCACAAAGACAGGGATCGTCGAACAGTGTGCTGCCTACCTGGCGCTCGAGTCCGACACATCGCTGATCGGGTTGACAGATTACTGGGAGGGGCTTGTGAGGACCCAGCAGTCATGGTGCACGTTGGCACAAATGACAAAGTTAGAGGCAGGTGGAAGGTCCTTAAAGATGATTTCAGGGAATTAGGCTGCAAGCTTAAAGCAAGGACCTCCAACGTGGTATTTTCTGAAATACTGCCGGTACCACGTGCCACACCAGAGAGGCAACGGGAGATTAGGGAGGTTAATAAGTGGCTCAAGAATTGGTGTAGGAAGGAGGGGTTTGGGTTCCTGGAGAACTGGGCCGACTTCTCAGTTGGCTACAGGTTCTTTGCTAGGGACGGGCTGCACCTCAATGGGGAGGGTGCAGCTGTGCTGGGGGAGAAAATGGCTAGAAGGTTGGAGGAGTCTTTAAACTAGGGACTGGGGGGGAGGGTATTTATTTTATAGGAGGGGAAGGCAGTACAGATAGAGACCTGGGCACAAATAATGAAATTGGGGGTGGGGGTGGCATGGGGGGTGGGGTTAGAACAGTTAATAATTTAAGAAAGAATAGAGGTTCAGAGAGATACATAAAGTGCATGTATACTAATGCTAGAAGCCTCACCAACAAAATGGCGGAATTAGAATTAATTTTGTTGGAACATAATTATGACATGGTGGGGATATCTGAGACTTGGCTGGATGAGAGCCACGACTGGGCGGTTAATTTACAGGGCTACAGTCTGTATAGAAATGACCGTAAAAATAAGCGAGGTGGGGGTGTGTGTTTATATGTAAAATCATCCTTAAAACCCATCCTGCGTGATATCTGTGAATCTAATGAAGATGTAGAGTCTCTGTGGGTGGAGATTAGGGGAGGGGGGAAAAATAATAAATTATTGATAGGGGTTTGTTATAAGTCTCCTAAAATAATGGAAGCAACAGAGAATATCCTTGTAAAGCAAATAGATGAAGCAGCAACTCAAGGAGAAGTCATTATTATGGGGGACTTCAACTACCCTGAAATACATTGGGGAACAGAAACCTGCAGTTCCAGCAAAGGTAATAAGTTTTTGGCAACTATGAGAGACAATTACCTTTCACAACTAGTTCAGGACCCAACAAGAGGGGGGGCACTGCTAGACCTAATATTATCCAACAGGCCAGACCGCATATCAAATATAAGGGTTGGGGGTCACTTGGGTAATAGTGATCACAAAATAATAAGCTTTCATGTATCCTTTAATAAGATGTGTAGTCGAGGGGTTACAAGGACACTAAACTTCAGGAAGGCAAATTTCCAACGGATGAGAGATGATCTTGGTGCAATAAACTGGGACGATATCCTGAGACATAAAAATACACAAAGAAAATGGGAGACGTTTATTAGTATCCTGAATAGGACCTGTGCACAGTATATACCCTATGGGAATAAACATGCTAGAATTAGGAGGAAACCACTATGGCTAAATAGAGCTGTAAGGGGCGCAATAAGGGACAAAAAGAAAGCGTTTAGGGAATTAAAGCAAGTAGGTAGTGAAGAGGCATTAAATAAATACAGAAGACTGAATAAATTCTGTAAAAAGCAAATCAAGACAGCAAAGATTGAGGCAGAGAGACTCATTGCCAGAGAAAGTAAAAATAATCCCAAAATATTCTTTAACTACATAAATAGCAAGAAACTAAAAAATGATAGTGTTGGTCCCCTTAAAAATAGTCTGGGTGAAATGGTGGATGAGGATGAGGAAAAAGCCAATATGCTAAATGACTTTTTTTCAACTGTATTTACACAAGAAAATCCCATGACAGATAACATGATCAGAGATAAAAAAAATTCTCCATTAAATGTCACATGCTTAACCCAGCAGGAAGTACGGCGGCGTCTAAAAATCACTAAAGTTGACAAATCCCCGGGCCCGGATGGGATACACCCCCGAGTACTGCAGGAATTAAGTACAGTTATAGATAGACCTTTATTTTTAATCTTTAAAGATTCCATAATAACGGGGTCTGTACCACAGGACTGGCGTATAGCAAATGTGGTGCCAATATTCAAAAAGAGGGCAAAAACTGAACCTGGAAATTATAGGCCAGTGAGCTTAACATCTACTGTGGGTAAAATCCTGGAGGGTTTTTTAAGGGATACTATATTGGAGTATCTGAAGCTGAATAACCGCATGACACAGTATCAGCATGGGTTTACGAGGGACCGTTCTTGTCAGACTAATCTGATAAGCTTTTATGAAGGGGTAAGTTCAGGACTGGACCAAGGGAATGCAGTGGATGTGGTGTTCATGGACTTCTCAAAAGCTTTTGATACAGTGCCACACAAAAGGTTGATACATAAAATGAGAACAATGGGGATAGGGGAAAATATGTGTAAGTGGGTTAAGAACTGGCTCATGGATAGGAAACAAAGGGTGGTTATTAATGGAGCACACTCGGACTGGATCACGGTTAGCAGTGGGGTACCACAGGGGTCAGTATTGGGGCCGCTTCTCTTTAACATATTTATTAATGACCTTGTAGGGGGCATACAGAGTAGTATTTCAATATTTGCAGATGACACTAAACTCTGCAGGGTAATAAATACAGAGGAGGATAATTTTATATTACAGGAGGATTTATGTAAACTAGAAGCTTGGGCTGATAAATGGCAAATGAGCTTTAATGGGGATAAATGTAAGGTCATGCACTTGGGTAGAACAAATAAGATGTATAATTATGTGCTTAATTGTAAAACACTGGGCAAAACTGTCACTGAAAAAGACTTGGGTGTATAGGTGGACGACAAACTCACATTTAGTGGCCAATGTCAGGCAGCTGCTGCCAAGGCAAATAAAATAATGGGATGCATTAGACGAGGCATAGATGCTCATGAGGAGAACATAATTTTACCTCTATACAAGTCACTGGTGCGACCACACTTAGAATACTGTGTGCAGTTCTGGTCTCCGGTGTATAAGAAAGACATAGCTGAACTGGAGCGGGTGCAGAGAAGAGCGACCAAGGTTATTAGAGAACTGGGGGGTCTGCAATACCAAGACAGGTTATTACACTTGGGGTTATTTAGTTTGGAAAAACGAAGGCTTAGGGGTGATCTTATTACAATGTACAAATATATGAGGGGACAGTACAAAGACCTTTCTAATGATCTTTTTACTCTTAGACCTGTGACGGGGACGAGGGGGCATCGTCTACGTCTGGAGGAAAGAAGGTTTAGCCATAATCACAGATGCAGATTCTTTACTGTAAGAGCAGTGAGACTATGGAACTCTCTGCCGTCTAATGTTGTAATGAGTGATTCCTTACTAAAATTTAAGAGGGGACTGGATGCCTTTCTTGAAAAGTATAATATTACAGGCTATATTCACTAGTTTCCTAGATACAGCGTTGATCCAGGGAGCTAGTCTGATTGCCGTATGTGGAGTCGGGAAGGAATTTTTTTCCCCAATGTGAAGCTTACTGTTTGCCACTTGGGTTTTTTTGCCTTCCTCTGGATCAACATGTTAGGGCAGGTTAGGATAGGATATGGGTTGAACTAGATGGACTTAAAGTCTTCCTTCAACCTTAATAACTATGTTACTATGTTACTATCATATGGGGCTTATTATTTTTGGAGCATTTTATAGGCCCATCATGCACTGAAGCATGATCCATTGGGCCCTTTATACACTGGAGCATCATATGGAGCCCATTATATGACTGATGGCTGGTGTACTAATGTCAATTAACATTGTCTTATATACACCTGAACTACACACTTTTATTTATTATGTAATGTTGGTACACCTGTGCAAGATTTGTGTCCTAATATTTTATGTACTGCTGTTTGCATTGCTGCTGTAATACTGTAATTTCCCCCCGGGATCAATAAAGTGTATCGTATCGTATATATGGAGCATTATATAGGCCCATCATGCACTGAAGCATCATCCAAGGGGCCCATTATACACTGGAGCATCATATGAGGCCCATTATATATGGAGCATTATATAGGCCCATCATACATTGGAGCATTATCCATGGGGCCCATTATATACTGGAGAATCATATGGGGCCCATCATATATGGAGCATTATATAGGCCCATCATACACTGGAGCATCATCCATGGGACCCATCCTTTACTGGAGCATCATATGGGCCTATTATATATGGAGCATTATATAGGCCCATCAAACACTGTAGCATTATCCATGGGGCCCATTATATTCTGGAGAATCATATGGGGCCCATTATATATAGAGCATTATATAGGCCCATCATACACTGGCGCATCATCCATGGGGCCCATCATATACTGGAGAATCATATGGGGCCCATTATATATGGATCATTTTATAGGTCCATCATACACTGAAGCATCATCCATGGGGCCCATTATATACTGGAAAATCATATGAGGCCCATTATCTATGGAGCATTATATAGGCCCATCATACACTGGAGCATCATCCATGGGGCCCATTATGCACTGGAGCATCATATGGGGCCCTGTTGTGAACACGTTGGAGGCGACTTAGGAGCTGGGGCTCCCTCCGGTGGTTGCTGAGGGTAATGATCCAATTGCTGAATGGCTTTCAGCTGGGTCCGAATGGTCTGATATAATTGACCTGAACTCCCAACAGCCTTGCCGGTAATCAGTTGTTCTTCAGGTCTTGGTTGGATCTCAGCTTGCATTCCTGCTATCAATCAGATAAGTGATTTTCTGTTTTTTTTCCTCTGGTTGGATTTTCCTTGCTGGTTTGCTGCCTTGCAGTGGACTTCAGCCTGGTCCCCTTTTGGGGCCTGGCGCTGCTTTTGTGCTCAGTTTGTGTTTGCACTTTTGCTCTGTTCCTGTCTCGCTTTTTATTTACTGAGTAGCTGTGTTACACCAGAGATCTGATTTATGTGGCAGAGATCGCGTGATCTCAGGTTTTTTGTTAATCAGAAGTGTTGGTATTTTTGTCAGGGTTTTTTGGGTTGCAGTCAAAATTCTTTCCTATACTTTTCTATCTAGACAGAATTGGGCCCCAGCGTTTGCTCATTCTATTTTCTGTCTGTGTTCATATTTTCTTCTTGTCTAACCGCCATTACATGTTTGGGGGCTTCCTATTTATTTGGGGGTTCTGCTACTGGCAGATAGCTTTCATCTTTCTGCCTTTAGGTGCAGCTATCTCTCCGGCTGTGACGAGGCGTCTAGGATCAACGTAGGTACGCTCCACGGCTACTTCTAGTGTTGCGGTTAGTTTGGGGTTCTGCAACCCAGTAGTTTCCAGCTTCTCTGGTGTGTTGCTACTTTGGCGATTTTTTGCTATTTCTCCTCAGCTACCGAAACATAACAGTATTACCGGCCAAACTGAAAATACTATGGTACTCAACAGAAGGGAAAAATAGTAAAAAGGAAAAAAAATAGGGAGTTGTTAGAATTTTTTTTTTTCATTTTTTCCCTCTTTCTCTGGGTGCTGAGGAGGAATTTTTCTTTGTCCTCAATGGAGTTTACACAGTTGTCTGGCTGTGTGGAGCGGCTTGCCGCTGAGGTTCAGAAGATTACTGCCTATCTTGCTGGGTTGCCTGTTGTGGAACCTAGGATCCCCATGCCAGATTTATTCTTGGGGGATCGGTCTAAATTTCTGAATTTTAAAAATAACTGCAAGTTATTTTTTGCCTTGATGCCTAAGTCATCAGGGAGCGCAGCACAGCAGGTTCAAATTATCATCTCTCTGCTGCGCGGCGACCCTCAGGATTGGGCTTTTTCCCTGACACCTGGGGATCCTGTTTTGAATAATGTTGATGTATTTTTTCAGGCTCTGGGGTTATTGTATGATGAACCTAATGTCACTGATCAAGCTGAAAAGACCTTGTTGGCATTAAATCAGGGTCGTGAAGCCACTGAGCTGTACTGTCAGAAATTCCGAAAGTGGGCAGTCCTGACCAAATGGAATGATAATGCTTTGGCAGCCCTTTTTTGGAAGGGTCTGTCAGAAAATGTAAATGACATTATGGTGGGATTCCCTGTTCCCTCTGGTCTCAATGATTCTATGTCTTTGGCTATTCAAATTGACAGACGTTTGCGTGAGCGCAGAGGTATGCATGAGATAGTGTTGCCTTGTGAGCCAGCTCCTGTGCCCATGCAGTGTGATGGAGTGACTTCTGGGGCTCAGCGTCATGAGTTTCTAAAGCGCAATTGGTTATGTTTCTACTGTGGTGATGCTTCTCATGCTATTTCCGTCTGCCCTAAGCGGGGAAGATGTTTTGCACGCTCAGTTGTCTTGGGTAGTGTTCAGACTAAATTTCTGTTGACTGTTACCCTGATCTGCTCCCTGTCTACATTTTTGGCTCAGGATTTTGTTGATTCAGAAGCAGCTATTAACCTGATGGATTTTGACTTTGCCAAACGTTGTGGGTTTCCCATGATACCCCTGCGGAAGTATATTCCTTTGCTGGGCATTGATTCTACCCCTTTGGGGGAGAATAAACCCCAGTTTTCTACTCAGGTGATTATGAGGGTTGAACCAGATCATCAGGAGAGTTGCAAATTTCTGGTGTTGCATAATCTGCATGACATTATTGTGCTGGGTTTCCCTTGGTTACAGACTCATAATCCTGTTTTGGATTGGAAATCTGTGTCTGTGACCAGTTGGGGCTGCCAATGTGTTAATACTGACATTCCTTTTTTTTCTTCCTCTCCCCAGTCTCGGGATGTCCACGACTTTTTGACTGATTTTTTTGATGTGTTTAGTGAGAGTAAGTCTGCATCCTTACCTCCTCACAGGAGCTATGATTGGGCTTTTGAGTTAGTGCCTGGTGGTAAATTTCCTATAGGTCGCCCTTTTAATTTATCTGTGCCTGAACACGATGCTATGCAATCTTATATCAAGGAGTCTTTGGAGAAGGGTCATATCAGACCATCCTCTTCACCCTTGGGTGCCGATTTTTTGTTTGTGGCCAAAAAGGATGGTTCTTTGAGGCCGTGTATTGACTATCGCCTCCTGATTAAAATCACTGTTAAATATCAACATCCGTTACCCTTGATTTCTGACCTATTTTCCAGAGTGAAAAGTGCTAGTTGGTTTACCAAGCTTGACCTCAGGGGGGCGTATAACCTTATTCACATTAAGCACGGGGATGAATGGAAGACGGCGTTTAATACCCCACAGGGCATTTTGAGTACCTAGTGATGCCTTTTGGGCTTACTAATGCCCCTTCCATTTCCAATCCTTTATGAATGATATTTTCAGGGATTTTGTGGATAAATTTCTGATCGTTTATTTGGATGATATCTTGATTTTTTCCAACGACTGAGACTCTCATGTGAAATATGTTCGGACTGTGTTCCAGATTTTGAGAGAGAATGCACTGTATGTGAAGGGATCAAAGAGTCTTTTTGGCGTACAGAAGGTTTCATTTCTGGGATTCATTTTGTCTCCGTCTGTTATTGAAATGGACCCGGTCAAGGTTCAGGCCATCTTTGATTGGGTTCAACCTACTACATTGAAGGCTCTTCAGAGATTTTTGGGTTTTGCCAATTTTTATCGTAAATTTATTGGTAATTTCTCCGGTATTGTTAAACCATTGACTGATTTGACCAAAAAGGGTTCCGATGTGATGAATTTGCCTCCTGAGGCAGTTTCTGCGTTTCAGGAACTTAAGCAGAGATTCATTTCTGCTCCTGTTCTACGGCAGCCTGATGATTCTCTACCGTTTTAGGTGGAGGTTGATGCTTCTTGGGAGATTGGGGCAGGTGCTGTTTTGTCCCAAAGGGATCCGGAGACCTCTAAGAGTAACCCTTGTGCCTTCTTCTCTCGAAAATTTTCTCCAACTGAACGTAATTATGACGTGGGTAATCGGGAGTTATTGGCCATGAAGTGGGCCTTTGAAGAGTGGAGACATTGGCTGGAAGGAGCCAAACATCAGGTGGTGGTCCTCATGGACCATAAGAACCTGGTTTATCTCGAATCAGCCAAGCGACTTAATCCTAGACAGGCCAGGTGGGCCTTGTTTTTCACACGTTTTAATTTTGTGGTTTCTTTTCTTCCTGGCACTTAGAATGTTAAGGCGGATGCCCTCTCGAGGAGTTTCTTTCTGGATTCTCCTGAGTTAACTGATCCTGCTGTTATTCTGAAAGAGGGTGTAGTTCTTTCCGCTATCTCGCCCAATTTGAGACTGGCTCTGGAGGGGTGTCAGGAGGATAAACCTGAACGCTGCCCTGTTGGGAAATTGTTTGTCCCAGACCAGTGGAAGAAGAGTGTGATGTCTGAGATTCATTGTTCCGCGTTGGCTGGTCATCCCGGGATTTTTGGTACCAGAGACTTGGTGAGTCGCTCCTTTTGGTGGCCTATCTTGTCTCGTGACATCAGGGACTTTGTGCAGTCCTGTTGGACTTGCTCTCGTTCCAAGCCTTGCTCTCGCACTAGTGGTTTGTTAATGCCATTACCTGTGCCCAAGAGGCCATGGACCCATATCTCTATGGATTTTATTTCCGACCTCCCTGTCTCTCAGAGAATTACCGTTATCTGGGTATTCTGTGATAGGTTTTCCAAGATGATACATCTTGTGCCATTACCTAAGTTGCCTTCCTACTCCAAAATGGTGCCTTTGTTCTTTCAGCACGTGGTTCGGTTACATGGCATTCCGGAGAACATTGTGTCTGACAGAGGAGTCCAGTTTGTTTCCAGATTTTGGAGGACATTTTGTTCTAAACTTGGTGTTCAGTTATCTTTCTCCTCTGCATTTCACCCTCAGACCAATGGACAAATCGAGAGAACAAACCTGTCATGTGTGCATCGCCACGAAGATCGTCGCGGTTGCACATTCTGACTTCTCACAGCTGAGTTGCTGTTTCTTTGTGTTTGGCAGTTAGGGAGTTAATTCTGTTGTGCTCAGTTCTGGGACTGGGTGCAGTTTTCTCCCAGCTGCAATTAATTATTTGTTGATTGGTTTCCTTTAAATCTCTGGTTGTCTGTGTTGGGAGTTGCCAGTGAAATTCTTCATGCAGACCACAGATAGGATTGTATCTGTATAGACTTAAGTTAAAGAGCTCCTTAGTTGTTTTAAGCTCACCTTGCTTAGAGTTTAATATCCCAGATCATTTATGTTCCTTCTGTGTTTGAGTGTGTATGCAAGTCTGTGTTTTCTCCAGTCTGTCTTATATGTCTAATCTGTGTATTTAGCAGAGATCAGCCCATATCCCTTTGGTGGTAATCAGAATCCTTCTTAGGACTGATTACAGGGTTCAGGGACTGATAGGAGACAGGGTTAGGCTGGAGACTTGGACCTCTGAACCATTATCAGTACCTCCAAGGTGAGGGATTAGTTAGGACCCCAGTTTAGGGTCAGGTTAGACCCCGGTCCTCCTCTTTCCTGTGACAGTGTATCAAGTCCTCAAGATTAACCCTGAGTTCAACGGATATCGTGTCAGGTAAATCTATTCTATATTTACATGCTGATGTTGCTAATCTATATGTTGTATAGAGTGTTGTTCTTTTAAGAATAGTTTACTGACATCGTACACATATCATAAGACCGCGTGACATTTTCACTGGCCTATAAAATTATTCCCAGTTGCCATGGATCCAGTAGCCCAGCTGGCTCTGCAGTTGCAGGGATTATCCATGGAGCTGACGGACATTAAGTCCAAAGTTTTGTCTCCCTCGGAGCAAACCAGATTTGAACCTAAAGTAGCTCTCCTGGACAGGTTCACTGGTGGGCGAGACAAATTTTTTACCTTCAGGGAAGCATGTAAATTGTATTTTCGGCTTCGGCCTCGATCATCAGGGAGTGAAGAGCAGAGAGTGGGAATTGTTATCTCACTCCTACAAGGGGACCCTCAATCCTGGGCCTTCTCCCTTCCTCCGGGATCCCCGGCTCTACAGTCAGTAGATCGATTTTTTACTGCCCTGGGTTTGGTATATGATGACCCAGATCGGGTCTCTCTTGCTGAGACAAAATTACGTAAGATACAGCAGGGAGATCGTCCGGTGGAGGAATTTGCTTCTGAGTTCCGTAGATGGGCCACAGATACTCAGTGGAATGACCCAGCTCTTAGGAGCCAGTTTTGTCATGGGCTTTCTGACAAATTAAAGGACGTTTTGGCTCAGTATGATTCTCCTCCATCACTGGAGGCTGCTATGGCCCTAGCTATCCGTACTGATAGACGGCTCCGGGAGAGGTGCGAGGTAACTCCGCCCCTGTTGTTACTCCACCTACTACTAAAGTCCCTTTTGTTGAGGTTCCCCTTGTCTGTTCGGAGGAGCCTATGCAGTTGGGAGGGACATCATTTCGTAGGAGGGGATTGGCGGTACGCCGCAGGACTAGAAGGTGTTTCTTCTGCGGGAAAGAGGGACATTTTGTTGGGGGATGTCCATCCCGTGCCTTGTTGAGCAAAAAGTCGCCGGAAAACTGTTAATCCCAGGTTGTGTGGTGGACGACAACCTGGGAGTATGTATTTCGTCCGCTAGTTCTTCTCAGTTCCTTGTACCAGTGGAGGTGGTGGTTGGTACGAGAGTGGAGAGATTTTCTGTTCTTCTTGATAGTGGGTCCGGGGCTAATCTGGTTGACGCTCAGTTTGCTCAGGCTCAAGGTATGCATCTGAGTGTATTGGTCAAACCGATCCCTATATTCTCCATTGACGCCAGGCCTCTCGGCCAAGGTAGCTTTGTTCATGAGGTTCATAACATTGACCTTCGGGTAGGGGCAATACATAGGGAACTATTATCTTGTTATGTGTTGGAGGGTCTACCTACTCCTATTGTGTTGGGACTTCCTTGGTTGGTTAAACATAACCCTGTGATTAATTGGCAGTCCAGAGATATAAGCCAATGGGGGGAGTTTTGCAAAAGTAACTGCATGAACACAGTCATCAGTGCGGTCGTGCCTAGTACTTTGCCTCCTTTTTTGGAGGACTTTGGGGATGTGTTCTCTGAGGAGGGGTGTCAGGAGTTGCCTCCTCATCGCGTGTATGACTGCTCTATTAATTTACTTCCTGATGCTAAGTTACCTAAAGCTAGGTTATATAACCTTTCTGGTCCTGAGAGGCAGGCTATGAAAGATTATATTTCGGAAAGTCTGGCCAAAGGGGCATATTAGACCTTCATCTTCCCCAGTGGCCGCGGGGTTCTTCTTTGTGAAGAAAAAAGATGGAGGCCTACGCCCTTGCTTGGATTTCCGCAAACTTAATCGGATTACTGTTCGAGATCCGTATCCACTCCCTCTGATTCCTGATCTCTTCAATCAAATTGTTGGCGCCAAATGGTTCTCTAAATTGGATCTCAGGGGGGCGTATAATCTGATTAGGATAAAAGAGGGGGATGAGTGGAAAACGGCGTTTAACACGCCGGAGGGACATTATGAGAACCTTGTCATGCCTTTTGGTCTGACTACTGCACCAGCAGTATTCCAACATTTTGTTAATGACATTTTTCGTCATCTGGTGGGGCTGTTTGTGGTCGTATATTTGGATGACATTTTAATTTACTCACCAGATCTTGTGTCTCACCAGGAGCATGTGAGACAGGTGTTGCAGATCTTGCGAGACAATAAACTATACGCCAAACTGGAAAAGTGTGTATTCGCCGTACAGGAACTTCAGTTTTTGGGTTTCTTGGTGTCAGCCTCCGGTTTCCGTATGGACCCTGAAAAGATGAGAGCAGTGCTTGAATGGGATCAGCCAGAGGATCTTAAGGCTCTGCAGCGTTTTCTGGGGTTTGCTAACTACTACCGGAAATTTATTTGTAATTTCTCATCTGTTGTCAAACCTCTCACTGACATGACAAGAAAAGGGACGGATTTTTCTAAATGGTCGGACAAAGCTTGCCAAGCTTTTTCCTCTTTGAAAAAATGTTTTGCTTCGGCACCCGTTCTCATCCAACCAGATGCATCACAGCCGTTCGTTGTGGAGGTGGACGCGTCTGACGTAGGGGTGGGTGCAATATTGTCCCAGCGTCCGTCCCCTGGTAAATGGCATCCGTGCGCTTTCTTTTCTAAAAAATTGTCGTCCGCCGAAAGGAATTATGATATCGGCAATAGGGAACTTTTGGCCATTAAGTTGGCTTTTGAAGAATGGCGTCACTTTTTGGAGGGGGCAGTCCACCCGGTCACCGTCATTACTGATCACAAGAACCTGCTGTATTTGGAATCTGCTAAGCGTCTGAATTCCAGACAAGCTCGATGGTCGTTGTTTTTTACCAGGTTTAATTTTGTTGTCACTTATCGCCCTGGATCTAAGAATGTTAAGGCGGATGCCTTGTCTCGCAGTTTCCCAGGGGCTGGGAAAATGGATGACCCGAGTCCTATCCTTCAGGAGGGGGTGGTAGTGTCGGCTGTATGTTCTGAGCTTGAGGAGGAGGTGTTAGAGGCTCAGGGGGATGCCCCTGCAGGACCTCCAGGGAGACTGTTTGTCCCAAATCAGTTGAGACAAAAGGTTATTGAGGCACATCATAATTCTGCTTTAGCAGGACATCCAGGGAGTAAGGCTACTTTAGATCTCCTTTCTCGCCGGTTTTGGTGCCTAACGTTAATAAAGATGTTTTAACTTTTGTCGCGTCCTGTGGGGTTTGTGCTCGCTCTAAGACCCCTCATACCCGTCCGTCTGGGACCCTCTTACCCTTGAAACTTCCGGAGCGTCCATGGACTCATTTGTCTATGGACTTCATCACGGACCTTCCTCAGTCGTCAGGGAAGACTGTCATACTGGTGGTTGTTGACAGGTTCAGTAAGATGGCACATTTCATTGCTCTTCCTGCCCTCCCTAATGCTAAAACTCTGGCGCAGGTGTTCATTGGGGAGATTGTGAGACTTCATGGGTTGCCTTCTGATGTGGTGTCAGATAGGGGGTCTCAGTTTGTGTCCAAGTTTTGGAGGGCATTTTGTTTACGTCGGGGGATGCAATTGTCATTTTCCTCGGCTTTTCATCCGCAGACCAATGGTCAGACAGAGCGTCTGAATCAAAGCCTAGAGACTTATCTTCGGTGTTTTGTCTCAGAGAACCAGGAGGACTGGTCTTCTTTCTTGCCTCTGGCAGAGTTCGCTCTTAACAACAGGCGGAGCGAGTCCACTGGTAAGTCCCCGTTTTTTGGGGCATATGGTTTTCATCCCCAGTTTTGTACATTCAATGGGGTGGGCCCTTCTGGGGTTCCTGAGGAGGAGCGTTTCTCGTCGTCACTTGCTTCAGTGTGGAGAGGTGTATTGAATAATCTGAGTGCTATGGGGAACCGTTATAAACGTATGGCTGATAGGAGGAGAGTTTCTGGTCCAGATCTTAATGTGAACGATCTGGTATGGTTGTCTACCAGGAATATAAAACTTAAAGTTCCCTCCTGGAAGCTGGGCCCCAGATTCATCGGGCCGTACAGGATCAGTTCCATAATTAATCCTGTGGCATTTCGTCTGGACCTCCCTCCTACGTTTAAAATTCATAACGTGTTCCACAAGTCATTACTTAAGAGGTACGTGGCACCAGTCATACCATCACCTCTACCTCCTCCTCCAGTGGTGGTCAATGGTAACTTGGAGTTTCAAGTGTCAAAGATCATTGACTCACGTCTGAATCGCCGGTCCCTTCAGTACTTGGTGCATTGGAAGGGGAATGGTCCAGAGGAGAGGACGTGGGTTCCTGCGTCTGACATTAACGCAGATCGTTTGGTGCGGACCTTCCACAGAACTCACCCGGGCAAACCTGGTCCTGAGGGTCCGGAGGCCCTCGTAGAAGTGGGGGTACTGTCATGTGTGCATCGCCACGAAGATCGTCGCGGTTGCACATTCTGACTTCTCACAGCTGAGTTGCTGTTTCTTTGTGTTTGGCAGTTAGGGAGTTAATTCTGTCTGTGCTCAGTTCTGGGACTGGGTGCAGTTTTCTCCCGGCTGCAATTAATTATTTGTTGATTGGTTTCCTTTAAATCTCTGGTTGTCTGTGTTGGGAGTTGCCAGTGAAATTCTTCATGCAGACCACAGATAGGATTGTATCTGTATAGACTTAAGTTAAAGAGCTCCTTAGTTGTTTTAAGCTCACCTTGCTTAGAGTTTAATATCCCAGATCATTTATGTTCCTTCTGTGTTTGAGTGTGTATGCAAGTCTGTGTTTTCTCCAGTCTGTCTTATATGTCTAATCTGTGTATTTAGCAGAGATCAGCCCATATCCCTTTGGTGGTAATCAGAATCCTTCTTAGGACTGATTACAGGGTTCAGGGACTGATAGGAGACAGGGTTAGGCTGGAGACTTGGACCTCTGAACCATTATCAGTACCTCCAAGGTGAGGGATTAGTTAGGACCCCAGTTTAGGGTCAGGTTAGACCCCGGTCCTCCTCTTTCCTGTGACAGTGTATCAAGTCCTCAAGATTAACCCTGAGTTCAACGGATATCGTGTCAGGTAAATCTATTCTATATTTACATGCTGATGTTGCTAATCTATATGTTGTATAGAGTGTTGTTTTTTAAGAATAGTTTACTGACATCGTACACATATCATAAGACCGCGTGACAAAACCAGACCTTGGAGACATATTTGAGATGTTTTGTGTCTGCTGATCAAGATGACTGGGTCTCTTTTTTGCCTTTGGCGGAGTATGCTCTTAATAATAGGGCTAGCTCTGCCACCTTGATGTCTCCATTTTTCTGCAATTCAGGGTTTCACCCTCGATTTTCTTCAGGACAGGCGGAGGCTTCCGTCTGTCCGGGGGTTGACTCTATTGTGGAGCGAATGCAGCAGATTTGGGACCAGGTAGTGGAGAGGTTGTCTTTCTCTCAGGAGAAGGCCCAGCAGTTTGCCAACCGACATAGGACTGATGGTCCTCGTTTTAAAGTGGGGGACTTGGTTTGGTTGTCCTCAAGAAATATCCATATGAAAGTTGCGTCTCCAAAATTTAAGCCAAGGTTCATTGGACCTTATAAGATCATGGAAATTCTTAATCCGGTTTCCTTCCGTTTGCTTCTTCCAGGGACATTTAAGATCCATAACGTGTTCCACAAGTCCTTATTGAAGAGGCTTGTCGAGCCAGTGGTTCCTATGGCTGCGCCTCCCGACCCTGTTTTGGTTGAGGGCAATTTGGAGTATGTGGTTGAAAAAATATTGGATTCTCGTTTTGCTAGACAGAAACTCCAGTATTTGGTTAAGTGGAGAGGTTATGATCAGGAGGACAATTCTTGGGTGTTTGCTTTGGACATCCATGCAAGGAGACTGATCCATGCCTATGATCAAGCTAATCCTGATCGTCCTGGTTGCGCAGGTGAGGGTTTGGTGACCCCTCAAGGGGGGGGGTACTGTTGTGAACACATTGGAGGCGACTTCGGAGCTGGGGCTCCCTCCGGTGGTTGCTGAGGGTAATGATCCAATTGCTGAAAAGCTTTCAGCTGGGTCCGAATGGTCTGATATAATTGACCTGAACTCCCATCAGTCTTGCCGGTAATCAATTGTTCTTCAGGTCTTGGTTGGATCTCAGCTTGCATTCCTGCTATCATTCAGATAAGTGATTTGCTGTTTTTTTTTCCTCTGGTTGGATTTTCCTTGCTGGTTTGCTGCCTTGCAGTGGACTTCAGCCTGGTCCCCTTTTGGGGCCTGGCGCTGCTTTTGGGCTCAGTTTGTGTTTGCACTTTTTCTCTGTTCCTTTCTCGCTTTTTATTTACTGAGTAGCTGTGTGTTACACCAGAGATCTGATTTAGGTGGCAGAGATCGTGTGATCTCAGGTTCTTTGTTAATCAGAAGTGTTGGTATTTTTGTCAGGGTTTTTTGGGTTGCAGTCAGAATTCTTTCCTATACTTTTCTATCTAGACAGAATTGGGCCCCAGCGTTTGCTCATTCTATTTTCTCTCTGTGTTCGTATTTTCTTCTTGTCTAACCACTATTACATGTTTGGGGGCTTCCTATTTCTTTGGGGGTTCTGCTATGGGGCAGTTAGCTTTCATCTTTCTGTCTTTAGGTGTAGCTATCTCTCCGGCTGTGATGAGGCGTCTAAGATCACCGTATATACGCTCCACGGCTACTTCTAGTGTTGCTGTAAGATTAGGGTTCTGCATCCCAGTAGTTTCCAGCCTCTCTGGTGTGTTGCTACTTTGGCGATTTTTTGCTATTTCTCCTCAGCTACCAAAACATAACAGGGCCCATTATATGGAGCATTATATAAGCCCATCATACACTGGAGCATCATCCATGTGGCCCATCATATGCTGAAGCATCATATGGGGCCCATTATATATGGAGCATTATATATGCCTATCATACACTGGAGCATCATCCATGGGGCCCATCATATACTGGAGCATCATATGGGACCCATTATATATGGAGCATTATATAGGCCCATCATACACTGGAGCATCATCCATGGGGCCCATCATATACTGGAGCATCATTTGGGGCCTATTATATATGGAGCATTATATAGGCCCATCATACACTGGAGCATCATCCATGGGGCCCATTATACCCTGGGACATCATATGGGGTCTATTATATATGGAGCATTCTATAGGCCCATCATATACTGCAGCATTATCCATGGGGCCCATTATACAGTGGAGCATCATATGGGGACCATTATTTATGGAGCATTATATAGGCTCATCATACACTGGAAAATCATCCATGGGGCCCATTAAACACTGGAGCATCATATGGGGCCCATTATATATGGAGCATTATATAGGCCCATCATATACTGGAGAATCATATGGGGCCCATTATATATGGAGCATTTTATAGGTCCATCATACATTGAAGCATCATCCATGGGGCCCATTATATACTGGAAAATCATATGAGGCCCATTATCTATGGAGCATTATATAGGCCCATCATACACTGGAGCATCATCCATCGGGCCCATTATGCACTGGAGCATCATATGGGGCCCTGTTGTGAACACGTTGGAGGTGACTTAGGAGCTGGGGCTCCCTCCGGTGGTTGCTGAGGGTAATGATCCAATTGCTGAATGGCTTTCAGCTGGGTCCGAATGGTCTGATATAATTGACCTGAACTCCCATCAGCCTTGCCGGTAATCAGTTGTTCTTCAGGTCTTCGTTGGATCTCAGCTTGCATTCCTGCTATCAATCAGATAAGTGATTTTCTGTTTTTTTTCCTCTGGTTGGATTTTCCTTGCTGGTTTGCTGCCTTGCAGTGGACTTCAGCCTGGTCCCCTTTTGGGGCCTGGCGCTGCTTTTGTGCTCAGTTTGTGTTTGCACTTTTGCTCTGTTCCTGTCTCGCTTTTTATTTACTGAGTAGCTGTGTTACACCAGAGATCTGATTTATGTGGCAGAGATCGCGTGATCTCAGGTTTTTTGTTAATCAGAAGTGTTGGTGTTTTTGTCAGGGTTTTTTGGGTTGCAGTCAGAATTCTTTCCTATACTTTTCTATCTAGACAGAATTGGGCCCCAGCGTTTACTCATTCTATTTTATGTCTGTGTTCATATTTTCTTCTTGTCTAACCGCCATTACATGTTTTGGGGGCTTCCTATTTCTTTGGGGGTTCTGCTACTGGCAGATAGTTTTCATCTTTCTGCCTTTAGGTGTAGCTATCTCTCCGGCTGTAACGAGGCGTCTAGGATCAACGTAGGTACGCTCCACGGCTACTTCTAGTGTTGCGGTTAGTTTGGGGTTCTGCAACCAGTAGTTTCCAGCTTCTCTGGTGTGTTGCTACTTTGGCGATTTTTTGCTATTTCTCCTCAGCTACCGAAACATAACAGTATTACCGGCCAAACTGAAAATACTATGGTACTCAACAGAAGGGAAAAATAGTAAAAAGGAAAAAAAATAGGGAGTTGTTAGAAATTTTTTTTTTTTCATTTTTTCCCTCTTTTTCTCTGGTGCTGAGGAGGAATTTTTCTTTGTCCTCAATGGAGTTTACACAGTTGTCTGGCTGTGTGGAGCGGCTTGCCGCTGAGGTTCAGAAGATTACTGCCTATCTTGCTGGGTTGCCTGTTGTGGAACCTAGGATCCCCATGCCAGATTTATTCTTGGGGGATCGGTCTAAATTTCTGAATTTTAAAAATAACTGCAAGTTATTTTTTGCCTTGATGCCTAAGTCATCAGGGAGCGCAGCACAGCAGGTTCAAATTATCATCTCTCTGCTGCGCGGCGACCCTCAGGATTGGGCTTTTTCCCTGACACCTGGGGATCCTGTTTTGAATGATGTTGATGTATTTTTTCAGGCTCTGGGGTTATTGTATGATGAACCTAATGTCACTGATCAAGCTGAAAAGACCTTGTTGGCATTAAATCAGGGTCGTGAAGCCACTGAGCTGTACTGTCAGAAATTCCGAAAGTGGGCAGTCCTGACCAAATGGAATGATAATGCTTTGGCAGCCCTTTTTCGGAAGGGTCTGTCAGAAAATGTAAATGACATTATGGTGGGATTCCCTGTTCCCTCTGGTCTCAATGATTCTATGTCTTTGGCTATTCAAATTGACAGACGTTTGCGTGAGCGCAGAGGTATGCATGAGATAGTGTTGCCTTGTGAGCCAGCTCCTGTGCCCATGCAGTGTGATGGAGTGACTTCTGGGGCTCAGCGTCATGAGTTTCTAAAGCGCAATTGGTTATGTTTCTACTGTGGTGACGCTTCTCATGCTATTTCCGTCTGTCCTAAGCGGGGAAGACGTTTTGCGCGCTCAGTTGTCTTGGGTAGTGTTCAGACTAAATTTCTGTTGACTGTTGCCCTGATCTGCTCCCTGTCTACATTTTTGGCTCAGGCTTTTGTTGATTCAGGAGCAGCTATTAACCTGATGGATTTTGACTTTGCCAAACGTTGTGGGTTTCCCATGATACCCCTGCGGAAGTCTATTCCTTTGCTGGGCATTGATTCTACCCTTTGGGGGAGAATAAACCCCAGTTTTCTACTCAGGTGATTATGAGGGTTGAACCAGATCATCAGGAGAGTTGCAAATTTCTGGTGTTGCATAATCTGCATGACATTATTGTGCTGGGTTTCCCTTGGTTACAGACTCATAATCCTGTTTTGGATTGGAAATCTGTGTCTGTGACCAGTTGGGGCTGCCAATGTGTTAATACTGACATTCCTTTTTTTTCTTCCTCTCCCCAGTCTCGGGATGTCCACGACTTTTTGACTGATTTTTTTGATGTGTTTAGTGAGAGTAAGTCTGCATCCTTACCTCCTCACAGGAGCTATGATTGGGCTTTTGAGTTAGTGCCTGGTGGTAAATTTCCTACAGGTCGCCCTTTTAATTTATCTGTGCCTGAACACGATGCTATGCAATCTTATATCAAGGAGTCTTTGGAGAAGGGTCATATCAGACCATCCTCTTCACCCTTGGGTGCCGGTTTTTTCTTTGTGGCCAAAAAGGATGGTTCTTTGAGGCCGTGTATTGACTATCGCCTCCTGAATAAAATCACTGTTAAATATCAACATCCGTTACCCTTGATTTCTGACCTATTTTCCAGAGTGAAAAGTGCTAGTTGGTTTACCAAGCTTGACCTCAGGGGGGCGTATAACCTTATTCACATTAAGCACGGGGATGAATGGAAGACGGCGTTTAATACCCCACAGGGGCATTTTGAGTACCTAGTGATGCCTTTTGGGCTTACTAATGCCCCTTCCGTCTTCCAATCCTTTATGAATGATATTTTCATGGATTTTGTGTATAAATTTCTGATCGTTTATTTGGATGATATCTTGATTTTTTCCAACGACTGAGACTCTCATGTGAAACATGTTCGGACTGTGTTCCAGATTTTGAGAGAGAATGCACTGTATGTGAAGGGATCAAAGAGTCTTTTTGGCGTACAGAAGGTTTCATTTCTGGGATTCATTTTGTCTCCGTCTGTTATTGAAATGGACCCGGTCAAGGTTCAGGCCATCTTTGATTGGGTTCAACCTACTACATTGAAGGCTCTTCAGAGATTTTTGGGTTTTGCCAATTTTTATCGTAAATTTATTGGTAATTTCTCCGGTATTGTTAAACCATTGACTGATTTGACCAAAAAGGGTTCCGATGTGATGAATTTGCCTCCTGAGGCAGTTTCTGCGTTTCAGGAACTTAAGCAGAGATTCATTTCTGCTCATGTTCTACGGCAGCCTGATGTTTCTCTACCGTTTTAGGTGGAGGTTGATGCTTCTTGGGAGATTGGGGCAGGTGCTGTTTTGTCCCAAAGGGATCCGGAGACCTCTAAGAGTAACCCTTGTGCCTTCTTCTCTCGAAAATTTTCTCCAACTGAACGTAATTATGACGTGGGTAATCGGGAGTTATTGGCCATGAAGTGGGCCTTTGAAGAGTGGAGACATTGGCTGGAAGGAGCCAAACATCAGGTGGTGGTCCTCATGGACCATAAGAACCTGGTTTATCTCGAATCAGCCAAGCGACTTAATCCTAGACAGGCCAGGTGGGCCTTGTTTTTCACACGTTTTAATTTTGTGGTTTCTTTTCTTCCTGGCACTTAGAATGTTAAGGCAGATGACCTCTCAAGGAGTTTCTTTCTGGATTCTCCTGAGTTAACTGATCCTGCTGTTATTCTGAAAGAGGGTGTAGTTCTTTCCGCTATCTCGCCCAATTTGAGACTGGCTCTGGAGAGGTGTCAGGAGGATAAACCTGAACGCTGCCCTGTTGGGAAATTGTTTGTCCCAGACCAGTGGAAGAAGAGTGTGATGTCTGAGATTCATTGTTCCGCGTTGGCTGGTCATCCCAGGATTTTTGGTACCAGAGACTTGGTGAGTCGCTCCTTTTGGTGGCCTATCTTGTCTCGTGACATCAGGGACTTTGTGCAGTCCTGTTGGACTTGCTCTCGTTCCAAGCCTTGCTCTCGCACTAGTGGTTTGTTAATGCCATTACCTGTGCCCAAGAGGCCATGGACCCATATCTCTATGGATTTTATTTCCGACCTCCCTGTCTCTCAGAGAATTACCGTTATCTGGGTATTCTGTGATAGGTTTTCCAAGATGATACATCTTGTGCCATTACCTAAGTTGCCTTCCTACTCCAAAATGGTGCCTTTGTTCTTTCAGTACGTGGTTCGGTTACATGGCATTCCGGAGAACATTGTGTCTGACAGAGGAGTCCAGTTTGTTTCCAGATTTTGGAGGACATTTTGTTCTAAACTTGGTGTTCAGTTATCTTTCTCCTCTGCATTTCACCCTCAGACCAATGGACAAATCGAGAGAACAAACCAGACCTTGGAGACATATTTGAGATGTTTTGTGTCTGCTGATCAAGATGACTGGGTCTCTTTTTTGCCTTTGGCAGAGTATGCTCTTAATAATAGGGCTAGCTCTGCCACCTTGATGTCTCCATTTTTCTGCAATTCAGGGTTTCACCCTCGATTTTCTTCAGGACAGGCGGAGGTTTCCGTCTGTCCGGGGGTTGACTCTATTGTGGAGCGAATGCAGCAGATTTGGGACCAGGTAGTGGAGAGGTTGTCTTTCTCTCAGGAGAAGGCCCAGCAGTTTGCCAACCGACATAGGACTGATGGTCCTCGTTTTAAAGTGGGGGACTTGGTTTGGTTGTCCTCAAGAAATATCCCTATGAAAGTTGCGTCTCCAAAATTTAAGCCAAGGTTCATTGGACCTTATAAGATCATGGAAATTCTTAATCCGGTTTCCTTCCGTTTGCTTCTTCCAGGGACATTTAAGATCCATAACGTGTTCCACAAGTCCTTATTGAAGAGGCTTGTCGAGCCAGTGGTTCCTATGGCTGCGCCTCCCGACCCTGTTTTGGTTGAGGGCAATTTAGAGTATGTGGTTGAAAAAATATTGGATTCTCGTTTTGCTAGACAGAAACTCCAGTATTTGGTTAAGTGGAGAGGTTATGATCAGGAGGACAATTCTTGGGTGTTTGCTTTGGACATCCATGCAAGGAGACTGATCCGTGCCTATGATCGAGCTAATCCTGATCGTCCTGGTTGCGCAGGTGAGGGTTTGGTGACCCCTCCTCAAGGGGGGGGTACTGTTGTGAACACATTGGAGGCGACTTCGGAGCTGGGGCTCCCTCCGGTGGTTGCTGAGGGTAATGATCCAATTGCTGAAAAGCTTTCAGCTGGGTCCAAATGGTCTGATATAATTGACCTGAACTCCCATCAGTCTTGCCGGTAATCAATTGTTCTTCAGGTCTTGGTTGGATCTCAGCTTGGATTCCTGCTATCATTCAGATAAGTGATTTGCTGTTTTTTTTCCTCTGGTTGGATTTTCCTTGCTGGTTTGCTGCCTTGCAGTGGACTTCAGCCTGGTCCCCTTTTGGGGCCTGGCGCTGCTTTTGTGCTCAGTTTGTGTTTGCACTTTTTCTCTGTTCCTTTCTCGCTTTTTATTTACTGAGTAGCTGTGTGTTACACCAGAGATCTGATTTAGGTGGCAGAGATCGTGTGATCTCAGGTTCTTTGTTAATCAGAAGTGTTGGTATTTTTGTCAGGGTTTTTTGGGTTGCAGTCAGAATTCTTTCCTATACTTTTCTATCTAGACAGAATTGGGCCCCAGCGTTTGCTCATTCTATTTTCTGTCTGTGTTCGTATTTTCTTCTTGTCTAACCACTATTACATGTTTGGGGGCTTCCTATTTCTTTGGGGGTTCTGCTATGGGGCAGTTAGCTTTCATCTTTCTGTCTTTAGGTGTAGCTATCTCTCCGAGTGTGATGAGGCATCTAGGATCACCGTATATACGCTCCACGGCTACTTCTAGTGTTGCTGTAAGTTTAGGGTTCTGCATCCCAGTAGTTTCCAGCCTCTCTGGTGTGTTGCTACTTTGGCGATTTTTTGCTATTTCTTCTCAGCTACCAAAACATAACAGGGCCCATTATATGGAGCATTATATAGGCCCATCATACACTGGAGCATCATCCATGTGGCCCATCATATGCTGAAGCATCATATGGGGCCCATATATATGGAGCATTATATATGCCTATCATACACTGGAGCATTATCCATGGGGCCCATCATATACTGGAGAATCATATGGGACCCATTATATATGGAGCATTATATAGGCCCATCATACACTGGAGCATCATCCATGGGGCCCATTATACCCTGGAGCATCATATGGGGCCTATTATTTATGGAGCATTCTATAGGCCCATCATATACTGCAGCATTATCCTTGGGGCCCATTATACAGTGGAGCATCATATGGGGCCCATTATTTATGGAGCATTATATAGGCCCATCATACACTGGAGCATCATCCATGGGGCCCATCATATACTGGAGAATCATATGGGGCCCATTATATATGGAACATTAAATATGCCATCATATACTGGAGAATCATATGGGGCACAATATATATGGAGCATTAAATTGGCCCATCATACACTGGAGTATCATCAATGGGGCCCATTATATACTGTAGAATCATATGAGGTCCATTATATATGGAGCATTATATAGGCCCATCATACACTGGAGCATCATCCATGGGGCCCATCACATACTGAAGCATCATATGGGGCCCATTATATATGAAGCATTATATAGGCCCATCATACACTGGAGCATCATCCATGGGGCCCATTATACACTGGAGCATGACATGAGGCCCATTATATTTGGAGTATTACAGTACATAAGCCCATCATACACTGGAGCATCATCCATTGGGCCCATGATATACTGGAGCATCATATGGTGCCCATTATATATGGAGCATTATATATGCCCATCATACACTGGAGCATCATCCGTGGGGCCCATCATATACTGGAGAATCATATGGGGCCCATTATATATGGAGGATTATATAGGCCCATCTTACACTGGAGCATCATCCATGGGGCCCATCATTTACTGGAGCATCATATGGGGCCCATTATAAATGGAGCATTTTATAGGCCCATCATACACTGGTGCATCATCCATGGGGCCCTTTATACACTGGAGCATCATATGGGGCCCATTATATATGGAGCATTTTATAGGCCCATCATACACTGGAGCATCATCCATGGGGCCCATTATACACTGGAGCATCATATGGGGCCCATTATATATGGAGTATTATATAGGCCCATCATACATTGGAGCATCATCCATGGGGCCCATCATATACTGGAGCATCATATGGGGCCAATTATATATGGAGCATTATATAGGCCCATCATACACTGGAGCATTATCCATGGGGCCCATTATATACTGGAGAATCATATGGGACCCATTATATATGGAGCATTATATAGGCCCATCATACACTGGAGCATCATATGGGGCCCATTATATATGGAGCATTATATAGGCCCATCATACACTGGAGCATCATCCATGAGGCCCATCATACACTGGAGCATTATAAATGGGGTCCATCATACACTGGAGCATCATCCATGGGGCCCATCATATATTGGTGAATCATATGGGGCCCATTATATATGGAGCATTATATACGTAGGCCCATCATACACTGGAGCTTCATCCATGGGGCCCATCATACACTGAAGCATTATAAATGGGGCCCATCATACACTGGAGTATCATATACGGGGCCCATTATACACTGGAGCATCATATTTGGCCCATTATATATGGAGCATTATATAGGCCCATCATACACTGGAGCTTCATCCATGGGGCCCATCATACACTAGAGCATTATATGGGGTTCATTATTTATGGGGCATCATATAGGGTATGGAGCATCATGCGGAGCACATATGAGGCCTATTCTGTATGGAGCATTATATGGAGCCCATTCTGTAAGGAGCAATATATGGGGCCCATCATATACTGTATGGAGCTTTATATGCGACTCATTATACTGTATGGAGCAATATGTGGGGCTCATTATACTCTATGGGGACCGTCCTATACAGTGTGGCACATTATATGGGGACCATCATATACTTAGACAACAGAAAATCCCAATTTGGAATAACAATCCAATAGAAAGAACTCAATAGATATATCACAGATAAATCCCACATAAAAGGCAGGGATCCAGAGTTTTTTCATTCACAATTTAATAAATAAACACAAAATACAAAAATTAGGATGGAATAACGAAGAACGGTAAAAAGAGCGTTGGGGCGACAGGCTGAGGTCAGGACTTTCTCCCACATGTAAGTCTTTATGCTGGCACTTGCACCTTATTGATTTTCACTGTGTATGCACTATTCAAGCCATGTCTTTGTTATTATTATTTATCCTATCTATTGCACATAAGCACTTTATCATTGTATGGATGATAATAAAACTTACTGGGATTTATAACTGCTTTTTTGGTATTACATGCACTTAAGCACTTATATATTTGTATTTTTATGACCAGTTATATGGATATTTTGACTTAAATGGTGATTTTACGTGTACATTAAATTTGCAGTTTTGTACGGTGCAAATTTTCATAGTGGGTGAAAAATTTTACTTTTCCCTTGACCTGCTTGGTTTGTGATACTCTGTCCTAATTTTTGCATTTTGTGTTTATTTATTAAATTGTGAATTAAAAAAACTCTGTATCCCTGCCTTTTATGTGGGATTTACCTGTGATACCATCATATACTGTAGCATTATGTGGAGCTCATCATATACTGGATGGAACATTATATGGGACTAGTGTTGAGCGATACTGCCCGATATCCTAAAATATCGGATCGGATTGGATCGGCCCGATACTCAAAAAGTATCGGGTATCGCCGATCTGATACCGGAAACACAATGAAAGTCAAAGGGACAGAAATATCGGAACTAAAACAAACCCTTTCTTTCCTTGTAAACACTAAATATACACACATAGAATACATATATATATACATGTCATTGTGACATATATATATATATATATATATATATACATATATTTATAGTTCATACACTTCTACATAGTAAAATAGCCTCTGATTCAATTGCCGGGTAATGCCGGCTTTTGTGAAAATACAGAAGCACCCGACATGAAATGACAGACGGTTTACATAGAGTTAACCATGTCTTTTCATGTAGTTTGATATCTGGTTTTCACAAACAATTACATGAGTGTATGTGTGCAAAATTACACCTGTAGGGGTTAATTAAAGGTGTAAATTCGTTGTAAAAAAACGGACTTTTTTTGCTACGAATTTACACCTTTAATTAACCCCTACATGTGTCAAATTTTGCAAACATACACTCATGTAATTGTTAGTGAAAACAATATATCAAACAACATGAAATGACATGGTTAACTCTATGTAAACCATGTGTCATTTCATGTCGGCTTCTGTATTTTCACAAAAGCCGGCAATTGAATTAGCGGCTATTATACTATGTAGAAGTGTATGAACTATAAATATAAATATATATGTGTCACAAATTCAATGACATGTATATATATATATGAGGTGTAAAATTGTTGAAAAAAAATGCGTGGGCTCCCGCCCTATTTTCTCAACCAAACAGACAAAGCCAGCGAGTGGGGGCAGATAATAATAGCCCAGAGAAGGACCATTATTTTTGGCCCCCCCTGGCTACTAACATCTGCCCCAGACACCCCTGAAAAGGCAAATCTATAATTAGATTCGCCCTTTCTGGCACTTTGCCCGTCTATTCCCATTGCCCTGTAGCGGTGGCGAATGGGTTAATAAGGGGTTAAAGCCAATTTGCTATTGAAAGGTAAGTTTAAGCCAGGTTAATAATTGAGAGCTGTCAATTAGACAGCTATCAATTACTAATCCTATTGTATGAAATAAAAATAAAACACACACACTTTAATAAAAAATCATTTTAATGAAATAAACACACACTTTTTGACAATATTTTATTTTACTGCCATTCCTTGTGAAGCCCTTGTTCACCTGTAATAAAAATAAAATAATAAAGCAACATAATTCTTACCTATCCGATGTTCAGTCAGGTCCCCCGATGTAATCCTTCTGAAAGGGTTAATGTTTACTGCAGAGACTGCAGCTAATGCTGACAGTCTCACAGTAAACCCCCTAATGAATGAGCTCCTCTCCTGGCTGACAGGAGAGGAAGTGGTTAGCATAATTGATTGCTTTCCACTTTTACTTCAGGTCAGCCAGGGACACCCACAGCATCAGTGACATCAGAGGGAATCCCGGCTGACCTGAAGTGAACTGAATAACAAAAATAGGGGATCCCTCTAAAAAAAAAATGGCGTGGGGTCACCCCTATTTTTGTTAACCTGCCTGATAAAGCAGACTACTGAGGCCTGGTTTTTCAGGCTGTTAAGGAGCCAATATCCATGGACCTTGCAAGCCTGATAATACCAGGCCACAGCAGTCTGCTTATCTTGGCTGGTTAACAAAAATAGGGGATCCCCTCGAAAAAAAATGGCGTGGGGTCCCCCCTATTTTTGTTAACCAGCCAGATGAAGCAGACTGCTGAGGCCTGGTTTTTCAGGCTGGTAAGGATCCAATATCCATGGACCTTGCCAGCCTGATAATACCAGGCCACAGCAGTCTGCTTAGCTTGACTGGTTAACAAAAATAGGGGATCCCCTCTAAAAAAAATGGCGTGGGGGTCCCCCTATTTTTGTTAACCAGCCAAGTAAAATGCAGACTGCTGCATCCTGGTATTAAAAGACTGTCAAGGCCCATGGATTTTGGCCCTCAACAGCCTAAAAATGCCAGGCTGCAGCAGCCCCACAAATGGCGCATCCAAAGATGCGCCAATTGTGGCACTTTACCCGGCTCTTCCCACTTGCCCTGTAGCGTTGGCAAGCGGGGTAATAAGGGGTTAATGTCACCTTTGATTGATCGGTGACAATAAGCCCGGTTAATAATGGAGAGGCATCAATAAGACACCGATCCATTATTAATCATAGTTTGTAAATTTAAAAATAAAACACAGCAAGAAAAATGTCTTTTAATGAAATAAAGTACCACACAGTTTTCATTATTTTTATTACACTC
>JARQOD010003468.1:0-64551 GCA_033576555.1 Oophaga sylvatica | reverse complement strand
CTTTTTTTTTTTTACTTGACAATTACACGTATTTTCAATTCCGAAGACATAAAATGACAGTTCTCTTTTTTAAATTTATGTAAGGGAGGGGGGGTGGGCAAAAAAAAGCCCTGCTCCCGGGAGGGAAAGGAAGTTGATGACCAAAAAACCCTAAATTTAAACCCATGAGGAGTGGTCCCAGGTACCTTCCCCCGAGGCCCCGGAAGCGGGACATCCCCAATTTTACATCAGAGGGGATGGGGGTGGGGAGGGGTAAATTGGCACGGACAGTATCACCTAGATCCCCTTTTAAGGGTTTCCCCCATAGGGGCCCTTTCCCTTTATTCAGTACGGGGCCCTCCCAGACTGGGAGACCGTGTGTCCTAAAAAACCCTCACCCCCCCTCCCCCCCCACCAACCCATAAAGAATACACACCAGGCGGGAGGGGTTAACAGGTGGGTCACATTTTTATTAAATTCCCAAAAGCAGAGAAGGGCAATTACATTTCAAACGGGGGCCAGGCAGAGTTCCCTTTGTCCCGATGACAGGAATTACCCTATGACGGTCACAAATTTTTGCCCTCCTCTACTAATCCCCACGGAGGACCTTTTTTTACCTCCAGACCCGCCCCCACCCTCACCATTAGGGCCTGTTAAACCCCCCATCCGCAGGCCGGACAAAAATATATCTGGGCCAAATTCCGCAGGTGAACCCCATCCGTCTGAGAAATCCGGTTGCCCTTCCAATGTAATGACGCCCCACAATACCACATTTTTTCCGTCAAATTTCCCCACCCCCGAGCTTTAAAAATTTTTTTCTTATCCGCTCAATGTTTTTTTGGTCTTCGCCCCCCCCCATAGGGCTCGAGGAGTTATTTGTACCACACCCTCCTATCCTCAAAAAACATGTAAAATGCTCGATGTCCATTGTCTCCAATTTTTACAGTTCCGTGATCTTACTTTTGCCAAGATCATTACCGCCAACATGTAACACGATTATCACTGGGCGTGTCGCCCTCCTGGAGATGTAAACCAACTCTTGAAACACCTGCCGCCATTGAAGGCCTCTTATCCCTCCAGTTGACTTCCAAACCCGGGAAGCCTAGACTTTTTCCACCTGGCCGCCGTTGGGCCCTTTTTTCCGCCCAATAGACATATGAATGTCCTACAATCCAAACTTCAACTCCTGAAAGAGACAAAATGTGTTACTTGAGCAGATCAGGTCTTATGTATCTAGCGAAGCACGCGGATTTCCATCGTCCCATCCTCTGCACCTCGGCCTCTGATACCCGGCCCTAGCTGCCTCGGTAGCTGCCCCTATTCGAAAGGAATGCGTCCCGTATTCTTTTGGATTAGCACCGATTCTGTTTAAACATGATGTGAAAATAGCCTGAAATTGATACCTGGTAAGAGGGGACTCATCTATGTGAGATAGAAAAAATCTGCCTTTGTGTCTTATTGATACATAACTTTTGACTATGGTAAGGGGGCATACTGGGCCATCTGTTGATTTAACCAGCACCCATGTGCCCCTCCCAGTTGGATCACACTTGGATTTTCGCACTCGGATGCGCATGGCGTCGCTACATACAACTATGTCCTCGGTAATTAAACCGCCTTCCAATGCGTTTTTTGAACGAGGTAATAACTCACTGATACGCAGTGCACCGAAAAAAGCGATAGCGAAAGCTGCTGAGATGAGGGTCGCCTCGTATTGTGATCTGCAGACCGATGGGGATATTGAGATAATGTTGTGTAGTACCGTAAGTGAAATGGGGCGACGACATTCTAGACTTGGTTGAAGCCTTTTCCATCCTTTAATGGCTTGTCTGATAAAAAAGAGTTTTGTTACGTCGGCCCACCCCATTAGTTGAAAAAAGAAGGCTAATCCCGATAATTTCATTTGTGCCGATGTGCCCGAAGCCCCCCATTTCTCAGCCGAACCAAAAATTCTGCAGTCACTACCTGTCACGCTGTATAGCAGATATATATATATATATGTGATGACAGTAATCTATATCAAAAGGGCAACATACAATATAACATGCGCATAGATATATGATAACATAGAATTACCTGACAGAAAGTCCAGTGGGTCAATACGGAATCCGTTATACGCTGTCTCCGGCTAGAGGGTGACCGGGGTCTATGCTGACCCTAAACTGGGGTCCTAACTAATCCCTCTACCTGGAGGTACTGTTAAAGGTACAGAGGTCCAGGCCACCAGCGTAAACCCTGTCTCCTATCAATCCCTGCCAACTGTAATCTAGTCCTAAGAAGGACCCTGATTTCCACCAAAGGGAATGAACAGGTAACGGTTAATGAACAGAAAGACATACAAGAAAGACAAGAAATAAAGTAAATAAAGTCTTACATACAACACTCACACACAGTAGGAACACCTAAGGTCTCAGAGATAAACTATAAGCTGTAAGAGTAAAAACAACTAAGGAGCTCTTAGCTTAAGTATTCTCAGAACCGATCCAGTCTGCTAGACTACATGAATGCTTTCACCGGCATCTAACAAGCAGACTGGCAGGTATATGAAGGAATCTAATTAGAACATAATCAAAAGCAGCCGGGCGAGGCTGGACCTAGTCTTAGCAAAGAGCTAGGTAAAATTAACTCCTCATTACCAAACACAAAGAAACAGCAACTCAGCTGTGAGAAGTCAGAGTGTGTAATCGCGACGATCCTTGTGGCGATACACCCATGACAGTACCCCCCCCTCTACGAGGGGACTCCGGACCCTCAGGGCCAGGTCTGCCCGGGTGAGTTGTGTGAAAGGTCCGAACCAATCGATCTGCGTTAACATCAGACGCAGGGACCCACGTCCTCTCCACAGGACCATACCCCCTCCAATGAACCAAGTACTGAAGGGATCGGCGACTGAGACGTGAGTCAATGATTTTCGACCCATGAAATTCCACGTTATCATTGACCACCACTGAAGGCGGAGGTAGAGGTGACGGTATGACTGGTGCCACATACTTTTTAAGTAATGACTTGTGAAACACATTATGAATTTTAAATGTAGGAGGGAGGTCCAGACGAAATGCCACAGGATTAATTATGGAACTGATCCTGTACGGCCCGATGAATCTGGGACCCAACCTCCAGGAGGAAACTTTAAGTTTTATATTCCTGGTAGACAACCAAACTAGATCGTTCACCTTCAGATCTAGACCAGAAACTCTCCCCCTATCAGCCATCCGTTTGTAACGGTTCCCCGTAACCTTCAGTCTTAACCGATCTGGAACTATCAGTCTCCCTGGAAGTCCCACCGGGGCGTCCCCCTGAGCCCCCAATACCTCCCCCTCAAGCTCAGAGCATACAGCTGACACTACAACTCCCTCCTGAGGAATAGGAACCGGATCATCCGTCTTCCCGGCCCCTGGGAAAGTACGAGATAAGGCATCAGGAAGCAACTTTATTGAGCAGTCATATGCGCGATGAGGAGGTAACTCTTTACACCCCTCCTCTGAGAACATCTCCCCAAAGTCCTCCAGAAAAGGAGACAAAGTCCTAGGCACAACCGCACCGATGACCGTGCTCATGCAGTTATTCCTGCAAAATTCACCCCACTGGCTTATCTTTCCGGATTGCCAATCAATCACTGGGTTATGTTTAGCCAACCAAGGAAGTCCCAACACAATAGGAGTAGGTAGACCCTCCAACACATAACAAGACAATTGCTCTTTATGTCTTGCCCCTACTCGAAGATCTATGTTATGAACAGCTTGTACCAAGCTACCTTGACCGAGAGGTCTAGAATCAATAGAGACTATAGGGACCGGTTTGGCCAATACACTCAGTTGCATACCATGCACCTGGGCAAACCGAGCATCCACCAGATTAGCCCCGGACCCACTATCAAGAAAAACAGAAATCCTCTCAGTTCTAGTACCAATCACCACCTCCGCAGGCACGAGAAACTGAGAGGGATTTGGGGACGAAATACACACTCCCAGGTTAACTCCTTTGCTCAAAGAGGCCCGGGATGGACACCCCCCAACAAAATGTCCCTCTCTCCCGCAAAAGAAACACCTTCTAGTCTTGCGGTGCACCGCCAATTCCCTCCTACAAAAAGATGTCCCTCCCAACTGCATGGGTTCCTCAGAACAGACCAGGGGAACCTCAGTATAAGGGACTTTAGTAGTAGGTGGAGTCATCACGGGAGGCGGAGTTACCTCGCGTCTTCCCGAATTCGTCTATCCATGCGAATAGCGAGGGCCATAGCAGCCTCCAGTGATGGAGGAGAATCATACTGAGCCAACACATCTTTTAATTTGTCAGACAACCCTTGACAAAACTGGCTCCTAAGAGCTGGGTCATTCCACTGAGTATCTGTTGCCCATCTACGGAACTCAGAAGAATATTCCTCCGCTGGACGATTTCCTTGCCGTATTTTACGTAACTTTGTTTCAGCAAGGGAAACTCGATCCGGATCATCATATACCAGACCCAGGGCAGTAAAAAATCGATCCACTGACTGGAGATCTGGGGAGCCTGGAGGAATAGAGAACGCCCAAGATTGAGGGTCCCCTTGTAAGAGCGAGATAACAATTCCCACCCTCTGCTCTTCACTCCCAAATGACCGAGGCCGCAGCCGAAAGTACAATTTACATGCCTCCCGGAAAGTAAAAAATTTGTCCCGCCCACCAGTGAACCTGTCCGGGAGAGCAACCTTAGGTTCAGATCTGGTTTGCTCTGGGGGGAACAAAACCTTGGACTTAATGTCTGCAAACTCCATGGACAACCTCTGCAACTGCCGGGCCAGCTGGGCTACTGGATCCATGACAGCTGGAGAGAATCTTTAGTAAGGCCGGTGAAAATGTCACGCTGTATAGCAGATATATATATAATATATATGTGATGACAGTAATCTATATCAAAAGGGCAACATACAATATAACATGCGCATAGATATATGATAACATAGAATTACCTGACAGAAAGTCCAGTGGGTCAATACGGAATCCGTTATACGCTGTCTCCGGCTAGAGGGTGACCGGGGTCTATGCTGACCCTAAACTGGGGTCCTAACTAATCCCTCTACCTGGAGGTACTGTTAAAGGTACAGAGGTCCAGGCCACCAGCGTAAACCCTGTCTCCTATCAATCCCTGCCAACTGTAATCTAGTCCTAAGAAGGACCCTGATTTCCACCAAAGGGAATGAACAGGTAACGGTTAATGAACAGAAAGACATACAAGAAAGACAAGAAATAAAGTAAATAAAGTCTTACATACAACACTCACACACAGTAGGAACACCTAAGGTCTCAGAGATAAACTATAAGCTATAAGAGTAAAAACAACTAAGGAGCTCTTAGCTTAAGTATTCTCAGAACCGATCCAGTCTGCTAGACTACATGAATGCTTTCACCGGCATCTAACAAGCAGACTGGCAGGTATATGAAGGAATCTAATTAGAACATAATCAAAAGCAGCCGGGCGAGGCTGGACCTAGTCTTAGCAAAGAGCTAGGTAAAATTAACTCCCTCATTACCAAACACAAAGAAACAGCAACTCAGCTGTGAGAAGTCAGAGTGTGTAATCGCGACGATCCTTGTGGCGATACACCCATGACACTACCCCTCTAGCGCAATCACACTTATCTACTGGCCTATCCTGAACTAAGGAGCACCATTCCTCCCAAGCCTTACCATAAACCTGCCAGGTAGCCGGTGACACAGAGGCGCGGATTAAGGGCATTAATGATTGGCCACTATGTCCCATAGGGAGAGCGGACACTGAATACCCATCGGTTGCGCGCTGGGAAGCTGGATTCTGAAAGCCTGCCAATCGGAAGATAAAAGTGGGTTAATCAGATTGTCATCAACCTCCGCTACCACTGTGGCTCGACACCAGATATTGTTTTTTAAGCATAGCAGAGCTAAATGACGTAACAGAGCGAGTATAGGCAAGGATGACGTTGACATGTGGTTCAAGCTCTTAGCGGTTATACTGTTTCTAGTATGAAACTGTATATTGGCATTTATTAGCAGGTTGGCCCAAATCTCAATGGCTGCTACAATTGTAAAAATTTCCCACAGAACAGGATCTCGACCCCAGCTCGACGCAGCCCAAAGCTCTGGCCAATTACTTCTGCACCACTGCTCTTTGTAGACCACTGCGAAACCGTGTTCTTTGCTCCACCCAACTGAGAGCCCAATGTCTGTATTTGACGTTTCGTTAAACATGACACATGTATGACCATTGTATGATTCCAGGAATGTTTTCCAAACTGTCAAGTCAGCTTTTAACGAGCGAGTTAATCTGATTCTATGGCCGGGCTGAGAAACGCCCTTTGTTGCCAACGATAATCGGCGAGAGAAGGCTCTGCCGACTGGCATTACGCGGCTGGCGAATGTCAGTAGGCCCAGTAGGGCCTGCATCTGCTGAAGGATGACTTTTTTAACTGTGCAGAAGCTTTCCAGCATCTGAAGTGTCTTTTGTATTTTTTCTGAAGGTAACCGGAAAATCATCGAATTGGTGTCTATTTCAATGCCCAAAAAGGATAATACGTTACACGGTCCGATTGTTTTTTCGGGTGATAGGGGGACACCGAAATGATGCGATATAAGTTTAAATTTTGTCAGCAGGAAAGAACAGAGTTTGGAATTTCTTGGACCGACGAACAAAAAATCGTCGAGGTAATGAAGCAATGAATTACTGCCTGTTTCATGGCGGACGACCCAATCCAGAAACGTACTGAATAACTCAAAATAATGACACGAGATTGAACACCCCATCGGCAGGCACATATCGAAATAATAGTGTTGGTCTACTTTGCATCCTAATAGGTGGTAACATTCGGGATGGACGGGTAAAAGGCGAAATGCCGATTCTATATCCGATTTAGCTAGCAGAGCGCCGGGCCCTGCAGCGCGGACTAAATCTACAGCTTTGTCAAAAGACGCGTATGTGACAGAGGCTTCCTCGGGGGGGATCGCGTCATTAACAGATTGGCCCTTTGGGTGAGAAAGGTGATGGATTAAACGATATTTGCCGGGTTCTTTTTTCGGAATAATGCCTAGAGGCGAAATTTTAATGTTTTTGAAGGGCAGGGACTGAAATGGACCCGCCATTCAACCAAGCTCGACTTCCTTTATTATTTTTTGGTTTAAGATTTCGGGGAATTCTCGTGCCGATTTTAGGTTATTGGCGACTGCCGATGTTTTGTTAGGTTTGTAGGGGATAAAGAAACCGTCTGTAAAGCCGGAGAGTAGTAGCTGCGCCGCTTCCTTATTGGGGTAAAGATTTATCCAGGGGCCCATCGCGGCTACGCTCACCGGGGTTTTGCCTTGTGGGCGCTCTGTTCTTTTGACGAGTACACCTTGCGGCTGGGTGTCCTTTCCCGCAGGCTGAGTAGTCGTGTCTAAACTTACAAAGTGTTAGGAAGCGGCAGTTCCCCTCGTTAAATAGCCAGCAGGCCCCGGGTTTTCTAACGACCACCGAGTGTTGACCTGCGGAGTAATTAGTGGTCGCAGATGAAAAGGGGGACTTTTTTTGGTCTAGCATCAATCGTAACCACACCTCTGTCGCTTTTACCCCCCATCCTAGATCGGGCTGTAGGGCCAGCCGCTTGCGGAAGTCTTCATCGTATTGTCGCCAAGCGAATCCGCCATGCGACTTATATGTGTTATATATCATATCCTGATATATGAATAATTCGGAGCATCGTTCCGGATGCTTCTGGCCCATAACACAGCCCAATACTGCAAACGCCTGTAGCCAATTGTTCATGGTTCTTGCTATTTTCGGTTTGTTTCTATCATATATCCCACCTCCCGTTCTCCTTTCTATATCCACGTTCTGTTGATCGATGGACAATAGTGACCATATGTCAACGTAATCATTACTCCAAATTTTTACTTTAATCTCCTGGTCTAAATGTGCACCTAGCGGGCTGATCCCGCAGTAAAAACCTTCTTTGTGCAAACTTGCTGACTGAAGTGTAGTGTTGCTTTCCGCTGTTCCGCTTTGTTGCGGTAAGCGTTGCCTCAGCTCGTTGATCGCTGAGGATAGATCTTTTTCTTTTAAAATCAAATCATTTAACGTAATATAGTCCTTGTTATTAGAACACTCACCGCTTTGTGCTGTAGGAGGAGTGATGACCGATGCGGGTGGTACCCCGGCTCCCGCTGGTGCAGGAGGGGTGACAACCAGCGCTGGAGTTACTCCGGCTCCTGCTTGGGTGAAAGATGGGTTAACATGTTGGCTGGACGGCCCGGGGGAAGGAGAAGCGTCTTCCCGGCTGAAAGCCATATTTGAGGCATGTAATGTAATATCGTGCGCAAGAACCGGAGTGAAGCCCGATGATGGGGGAACTCCGGTTCCGTGTTGCGCAAGAGCAGCAGTGTATACCAGTATTGGCGTAACTCCTGCTCCGTGTTGGTTGGTGGTCTGCTGGTTGTTCAGGCTGGAAGCCCTGGGGGATGGGTGTCCCAGGCTGATAGCCACCGAAGGAGCACGTGATGGTTGACGTGCGCTGCGTGAGTGATGGCGCCGATTTTGCCGCAGCGACGTCTCAGATTCTCCCAACGTCGAGGGCGATTGTGATGCGCGACATCTTCGCTGATTAGTTTGGGAACTACGCGGGCGACTCTTATAGGGGTGGTGAAAATGATCACGGGAATCTTCGGAGGAGGATTGGGAAGACGTATAGCGTGTAGACAAACGTCTGTTGCGGCTATGGGTGGCCCTCGGGGCTTGCGAATACGCAGCCAGAGGCAGGGGGGGGGTTACTGGCCATAGCGGGTAGTGGTGTGCTGTTAGTCAGGGGAGGGTAAATTGAGTTATAGGTATACGGGTGGCGGGGGTTAATACGGGATCTTTAGTCATGGGAGGGTTAATAGTGTTATAGTTATATGGGGTGGAGGGGGTTAATAAGGGATCTTTATTAGGTATTAGGGCAGGGGGGCTGCTATATATGTAATGTCAGTGTTTGGTGCTATTACTGTATTACTGTACCCCTGCTGAACGCTCTGATCGGTCATATCAGTCCGAGCAGAGCGTTCTACAGTGGGATTATGTACTGTAGAACCGATCTCCAGGCTCCCCCAGCAGGCATTACAGCTGCGCCTGCCTGGGAATGTGTGGGGACCAGTCCCTGGATGCTGCTGCAATCTCCTATGTTTCCCTGATAGTCCTGGCATTGTTGTGGCCGAGACCGGAAGTGACGCTGAGAAGGGGGCGGAGTCTGAACAGGAAGTTCCTGTGCCTGGGCCCTGCGTGTCTCGGCGCGCTGCCTGCTCCCACGAGCAGGCCTAGAAGAACCCTCCCCCACCTGCAGCCTCTCAGGATGCCGAGTGCCTCTACCCGACCGCCGGGCCGTCCGCATCAGCGGCACAACGCCCCCAGGGTCGGCAGCATTAGGGGCCTGTAAAGGAACACCAAGCTGGGGCGCCGGCGATGCTCCCTGGGTTCGGGGTAACGCATCGCCCCCCAGCAGCTGCAGCCGGCTCTTGTGGAAGAACGGCCGACACCAAGAGTGTAACTGGAGCCCGTGTTACCGGTAAGACACCAGAGGGGCCTGGAGGGGGGCAGGGGTTAAACTGCTGAGTAGGCGGCGCGGGGACCTCTGAGTGATTAGGGGGACCCTGGACCGCTGGGCCCAAAGGGGGGACATGAGGCAGGCTGGATTCACTCACAGGCCCCGCTGGGATTAGGGGTGAGGAGACGGCGCAGGGAGATGAGCACGGAGGGTGCTAATCATAGCTAGAATCCAGGGCTCACCTTCCTGCGCCGCTCTCCTATGCAGGGCCTCACTCCAATCGTCTGCCATGGCTACCACAACAAAAGCTTCCAGTGACTGCCGGAGGGAAAGGAAGTTGATGACCAAAACACCTAAATTTAACCCCTGTAGGAGTGGTCCCAGGTACCTTCCCCTCCGAGGTCACTGGACAGCTGGACATCCCCAATTAGTACATCACCACTGGGAGTGGTGTGGTAGGGAGGGGTGAATTGGGCACGGACAGTATCACCTAGCATCCACCTTATAGGCTCTCCAGTCAGAGGCCCTTTCCTTATTCAGTACAGGGCCTACCATTCCACTCTTTGTTTCTTTGCAGCCATTTGGTAAATACAAAAAAAGTTCATTATTTTCTCATTAATGTGCACTCTGCTCCCCATCTTTACTGAAAAAAACAGAAATGTAGAAATTTTTGCAAATGTATTAACCCCTTTACCCCCAAGGGTGGTTTGCAGGTTAATGACCAGGCCAATTTTTTACAATTCTGACCACTGTCTTTTTATGAGGTTATAACTCTGGAGCTTCAACGGATCTTCGCGATTCTGAGACTGTTTTCTCGTGACATATTGTACTTCATGTTAGTGGTAAAATTTCTTCAATAAAACTTGCGTTTATTTTTTAAAAAAACGCAAATATGGCGAAAATTTTGAAAATTTTGTTATTTTCAAAGTTTGAATTTTTATTCCCTTAAAACAGAGAAATATATCACACAAAATAGTTAATAAATAACATTTCCCACATCTCTACATCAGCACAATTTTGGAACCAAAACTGTTTTCTGTTAGGAAGTTATAAGGGTTAAAAGTTGACCAGCGATTTCTCATTTTTACAACAAAATTTACAAAGTCATTTTTTTTTAGGGACCACCTCACATTTGACACAAAAATGATATTTTCGCCCCCAATTTTTTATTTTCCCAAGGGTAACAGAAGAAATTAGACCCCAAGAGTTATTTTGCAATTTGTCCTGAGTACGCTGATACCCCATATGTGGGGGTAAACTACTGTTTGGGCGCATGGCAGAGCTCAGAAGAGAAGGAGCACCGCTTGACTTTTTCAACGCAGAATTGGTTGGAATTGAGATCAGACGCCATGTTACATTTGGAGAGCCCCTGATGTGCCTAAACAGTGGAAACCCCCCAATTCTAACTCCAACCCTAACCTGTTATGTTTAGGTAGCTGAGGAGAAAAAGCAAAAACAGTAATACACCAGAGAGGCTGGAACCTATTGGATTGCAGTAACCTGAACTAACCACACAACTAGAGGCAGCCGTGGAGCGTTCCTACGTTGATCCTAGACGCCTCGTCACAGCCTGAGAGATAACTACACCTAAAGGCAGAAAGAGGAAAGCTATCTGCCCCGGAGCAGATCCCCAAAGAAAATAGGAAGCCCCCAAACATGTAATGGCGGTTAGACAAGAAGAAGCACGGACACAGACAGAAAATAGAATGAGCAAACGCTGGGGCCCAAACTAACTAAATAGAAAAGTACAGGAAAGGATTCTCACTGCAATGCAAAAAAACCCCTAAAAAATACCAACTCTTCTGATTGCAAAATCACCTGAGATCACACGATCTCTACCACCTAAATCAGATCTCTGGTGTAACAAAACTCCGTCGCAGCTACTGAAAAAACAGGAAAAAGCAAAAGAACAAATAACAGTGGCTTCAGATAAACTGAGAGGAGCACAGGCCCCAGGAGGGGACCCGGCTGACCTCCACAGAAGTGCAGGGAACTATGCAAAAAGCAAGCACAAAAATAAAAGCACAATATATCTTATCTGAAAGCAGGAGATGCAGGCAAGACTCAGCAAACTTCCAACTGAACCAGGAACCACAATTGAGACAAGAACAATTGATCACCGGCGACCATCATGGGAGGGAACCTCCCTTATATCAGTCCAGTCCGTGATCCCAGATTGCCATTCCTCGCTGAAAGGTTCAGTACTGTCTGTAACCACCAGAGGGAGCCTCTGCTCAGAAATCATCTCCAGCACATTCATAACACTAACCCTAACACACCCCTAACCCTAATCCCAACCCCAACCCTAACTTTAGCCCCAACCCTAACCCTAACCCTTATGGGAAAATGGAAATAAATACATTTTTTAAATTGTATTATTTTTCCCTAACTAAGGGGGTGATAAAGGGGGGTTTGATTTACTATTTATAGCGGGTTTTTATGATTGGCAGCTGTCACGCTAAAAGACGCTTTTTATTGCAAAAAATAGTTTTCGCATCACCACATTTTGAGAGCAATAATTTGTGCATATTTTGGCCCACAGAGTCATGTGAGGTCTTATTTTTTGTGGTACGAGTTGACGTTTTTATTTGTACCATTTTTGGGAACATGACATTTTTTGATCGCTTTTTATTACAATTTTTGGGAGGTTAGAATGAACAAAAATCAGCAATTCATGAATTTCTTTTGGGGGAGGGGCGTTTATACCGTTCCGCGTGTGGTAAAATTGATAAGGCAGTTTTATTCTTCGGGTTAGTACGATTACGGCGATACCTCATTTATGTCATTTTTTATGTTTTGGCGCTTTTATAGAATAAAAACAATTTTATATAAAAAATCATTATTTTTGCATCGCTTTATTCTGCGAGCTATAACTTTTTTATTTTTTCGCTGATGATGCTGTATGGTGGCTTGATTTTTGCGGGACAAGATGACGTTTTCAGCGGTACCATGGTTATTTATATCGGTCTTTTTGATCGCATGTTATTCCACTTGTTGTTCGGCGGTATGATGATAAAGCATTGATTTTTTGCTTTTTTTTTTTAAGGGGTTCACTAAAGGGATTAACTAGTGGGACAGTTTTATGGGGCGGGTCGTTACGGATGCGGCGACACCAAATATGTGGACTTCTATTGTTTGTTTTTTTTATTTACATGAAGAAATGAATTTATTGGGGAATATTTTTTTTTTCTTTATTTGGTAATTTTTTTTTACACTTGTGATTTTTATTTTTTTAATTTTTTTACTTTGTCCCAGGGTGGGACATCACAGTATAGGGTCAGATCGCTGGTCTGAGAGTGTGCACAGCACTCTGTCAGACCAGCGATGTGACAGGCACTGCTGCAGGCTTCCTCAGCGCCTGCTCTCAGCAGGCACTGAGGAAGCCGCCTCCCTGCAGGACCCAGCGGCCATCTTGGATCCGGGGTCTTGCAGGGAGGAAGGCCTCAGAACAGCGCGCTGTTCTGAGGGTCTCAGGAAGTACGCAAGGAGCCCCCCCTTGCCCCTGTGGCAAGGCACAGATCTGGCCAAGGTTACAAAAGAATTTCTGCAGTACTCAAGGTTCCTAAGAGCACAGTGGCCTCCATAATCCTTAAATGGAAGAAGTTTGGGACCACCAGAAGTCTTCCTAGACCTGGCAGTCCAGCCAAAACGAGCAATCGTGTGAGAAAAGACTTGGTGAGAGAGGTAAAGAAGAACCCCAAGATCACTGTGTCTGAGCTCCACAGATGCAGTAGGGAGAGGGGAGAAAGTTCCACAAAGTCAACTATCACTGCAGCCCTCCACCAGTCGGGCCTTTATGGAAGTTTGGTCCAACAGAAGCCTCTCCTCAGTGCCAGACATATGAAAGCCGCATAGAGTTTACTAAACACATGAAGGACTCCCAGACTATGAGAAATAAGATTCTCTGGTCTGATGAGACGAAGATAGAACTTTTTGGTGATAATTCTAAGCGGTATGTGTGGAGAAAACCAGGCACTGCTCATCACCTGCCCAATACAATCCCACCAGTGAAGCATGGTGGTGGCAGCATCATGCTATGGGGGTGTTTTTCAGCTGCAGGAAGAGGACGACTGGTTGCAATTGAAGTAACATGTATGTGGACAAGTACAGAGATATCCTGGATGAAAACCTCTTCCAGAGTGCTCTGGACCTCACACTTGGCTGAAGGTTCACCTTCCAACAAGACAATGACCTTAAGCACACAGCTAAAATAACAAAGGAGTGGCTTCAGAACAACTCTGTGACCATTCCTGACTGACCCAGCCAGAGCCCTGACCTAAACCCAGCTGAGCATCTCTGGAGAGACCTGAAAATGGCTGTCCACCAACGTTCACAATCCAACCTGACGGAACTGGAGAGGATCTGCCAGGAAGAATGGCAGAGGATCCCCAAATCCAGGCGGGAAAACTTGTTGCATCATTCCCAAGAAGACTCATGGCTGTACTAGCTCAAAAGGTGCTTCTCCTCAATACTGTTCAAAGGGTCTGAATACCTATGACCATGTGATATCTCAGTTTTTATTTTTTAATAAATTTGCAAAAATTTCTACATTTCTTTTTTTTTTCAGTAAAGATGGGGAGCAGAGTGCACATTAATGAAAAAAACAATGAGCTTTTTTGAATTTACCAAATGGCTGCAATGAATCAAAGAGTGAATAATTTAAAGGGGTCTGAATACTTTCCGAACCCACTGTAGTCCTCCTACAGTGTAATGGGCCCCACACAGTGCTCCATGCAGTATAATGGCCTCACACAATGCTCCATACTAGAAAATGGCCTCACATTAAAAAAATGCCGTGTATACTCGTGTATAAGCCGAGGCACCTAATTTTGACACAAAAAACTGAGAAAACTTTTTGACTTGAGTATAAGCCAAGTATGCATTGTCCCCTAATCTATCCTTGTATACATGGCTCCTCATCCCTATCCTGGTATGCTGGCTCCTTATCCCCATCCTTGTATGCATGGATTTTTATCCCCATCCTTGTCTGCATGGTTCCTCATCCCTGTCCTTGTCTGCATGGCTCTCCTGTTCCTGTCCTGGAATGCATGGTTCCTCATCTCTATCCTTGTATGCATGGTTCCTCATCCCTATCCTGGTATGCTTATATAGAAAAATCTAACCCCGGCACACTCCAAAAAGTTGAGAACAGAACGGTTACTTTTAAAGTTTCTTTATTTATTTTGTGCAAAAGAAAATTGGTTTCGAAACAACGTTTCGGCTCAGACGCGAGCCTTCATCAGGAAGACAATCTTATGGTAGTTCTATCCTCTGTAGATACCAGCCTTTCAGATTGCCCTGTGGAAGCCTGTCAAAAGAGGCCTTGATTAGCCAGCAGAATGGAGTTAAATGAAGTTGTTCACACTCTTAGTGGACTATCCTTTGTTATCAGTTGCTGAAAATACAGTTATATTGAGGTTAGCCTCTGTATCAGGTGTTGTGAGAGGTAGTTGAACCACAATGAGCCTTAATCACTGTTCATAGGGAAAACTGCAGCTGGCATGTGACTCCCACCCTGTGTCCTTGTAAGTAACCGCTACAGTGTGGAGGCAGGGCTTCCTTCCTTGTATGCATGGCTCCTTATCCCAATCCTTGTATGCTTTGCTTCTTATCCCCATCCCTGTCTGCAAGGCTCCTTATCCCTGTCCTTGCATGCATGGTTCCTCATCCCTATCCTGGTATGCATGGCTCCTCTTCCCATCCTTGTATGCATGGCTCCTCATTCCTATCCTTGTATGCATGGCTCCCTATCCCCATCCTTGTATGCATGGCTCCTTATCCCAATCCTTGTATGCTTTGCTTCTTATCCCCATCCCTGTCTGCAAGGCTCCTTATCCCTGTCCTTGCATGCATGGTTCCTCATCCCTATCCTGGTATGCATGGCTCCTCTTCCCCATCCTGGTATGCATGGCTCCTCATTCCTATCCTTGTATGCATGGCTCCCTATCCCCATCCTTGTATGCATGGCTCCTTATCCCTATTCTTGTATGCATGGTTCTTCATCCCCATCCCTGTCTGCAAGGCTCCTTATCCCTGTCCTTGCATGCATGGTTCCTCATCCCTATCCTGGTATGCATGGCTCCTCTTCCCCATCCTGGTATGCATGGCTCCTCATTCCTATCCTTGTATGCATGGCTCCCTATCCCCATCCTTGTATGCATGGCTCCTTATCCCTATTCTTGTATGCATGGTTCTTCATCCCTATCCTGGTGTGCATGGCTCCTCATCCCTATCCTTGTATGCATGGCTCCTTATCCCCATCCTTGTCTGCATGGCTCCTTATTAGTGATGAGCGAGTATGCTCGTTGCTTGGGTGATCTCCGAGTATTTGGGCACGCTCGGAGATTTACTTTTTGTCTCCACAGCTGCATGATTTCCGGCTGCTTGATAACCTGAATACATGTGGGGATTCCCTAACAAACAGGCAATCCTCACTTGTATTCAGGCTGTCAAGCAGTCGCAAATCATGCAGCTGCGGCAACAGAAACTAAATCTCCGAGCATGCCAAAACACTCAGAGATTACCCGAGCATGCTCAGGAAAACCCGAGCAACGAGCATACTCGCTCATTACTACTCCTCATCCCTGTCCTGGTATGCATGGCTACTTATCCCCAGCCTTGCATGCATGGTTCCTCATTCCTATCCTTGTATCCAAGACTCCTTATCCCCATCCTTGTATGATTTGGTCCTTATCCCCATCCCTGCCTGCATGACTCCTTATCCCTGTCCTTGCATGCATGGTTCCTCATGCCTATCCTGGTATGCATTGCTCCTCATCTCTGTCCTTTTATGCACGGCTCCTCATTCCTGTCCTGGTATGCATGGTTCCTCATCCCTATCTTTGTATGCATGGTTCCTAAACCCCTATCCTTGTACTGTATGTATGGCCCCAAGAGAAAAGCATAAAAAAAAACTTCCTACTTACCTTCCTTGCGCGCCCTCGCAGCATCTTGTTCTGGTGCCAGCAGCTGCTGGGTGATCACGTGTCCCTGCTCATTAAGTGAATGAATATTCATCTCTCTACAGCCAATGGGAGTGGAGTGAGGTGAATATTCATAACCTTAATGAGCGGGCACCCGTGCTAGCCTGGCAGCTGCTGGAAGCCGACTGCTGCGGCTGACACTGTGCGCGCTATAAGAGAAATGAATATTCATTGCCAGTGCAGTGAATATTCATTTCTCTTTAGCAGGGGGCACAGGAGTTAGCCGCAGCAGCCGGCCCCTGCCTCCTGTGACACGCTGCTCCGCCGCTCCTTCTCCCCAGCTGTCTTCTAGTCCTGAGGAGATGGCGCGCGTGCCCACCGGGAGGGTTCTGCGTGCCCCTCTGGCATGCGTGCCATAGGTTCTCGCGAATAGTATAAGCTCTCAGTGCAAACTCTTAATGTTAAACATAGATACCATGGAATTATAATCAGAATTGCATATATTAGTTCAAAAAAATATACAGCTGATGTAATTACATCAATAAATTACTGACAAAATTATATTACGGTATATGTGAATGAATTTCTATATGGTTCTGAAAAAATATTTAGATATGAGAGTCCTTATTGGTTGATACCTTTTAATTGCTAACTGAAGGAAAAGACCATCTTTTCAGGTAGCCATTAAAAGATATCAACCACTAGACTCTCGCAATCTAATTTTTTTATCTACTCGCTAACACGGTACAAAGATATATATCTTTTCTGTATCTATGTGGTTCTGAAAAATAAATCCACAGGTAAGTACTAATAAATAAAATTATAAAGTGCTAATGATAGTGCATAATTATACCAACTCATGTGGATCAATATAGCTGGATAAAGAATGAGGTAATAGAAAAAATTGGAGTCCAGCTAAACAGGACTGGATTTTCCTTTTCTTTTTAGTTTTCAAAAGAAATGATAGCGCATTATGAGTCATGAGTAAGACTAAATGCGTCGACTGGGTCATGTTGGCCCTACCTGTCTCCACTGTTGGGAGCATCATCCGTAAGTGGAAGGCTTATGGAACTACTGTTAGCCTTCCACGGCCTGAACAGCCTTTGAAAGTTTCCTCCCGTGCCGAGGCCAGGCTTGTCCGAAGAGTCAAGGCTAACCCAAGGACAACAACGAAGGAGCTCCGGGAAGATCTCATGGCAGTGGGGACATTGGTTTCAGTCAATACCATAAGTAACGTACTCCACCGCAATGGTCTCCGTTCCAGACGAGCCCGTAAGGTACCTTTACTTTCAAAGCGTCATGTCAAGGCTCGTCTACAGTTTGCTCATGATCACTTGGAGGACTCTGAGACAGACTGGTTCAAGGTTCTATGGTCTGATGAGACCAAGATGGAGATCTTTGGTGCCAACCACACACGTGACGTTTGGAGACTGGATGGCACTGCATACGACCCCAAGAATACCATCCCTACAGTCAAGCATGGTGGTGGCAGCATCATGCTGTGGGGCTGTTTCTCAGCCAAGGGGCCTGGCCATCTGGTCCGCATCCATGGGAGGATGGATAGCACGGCCTACCTGGAGATTTTGGCCAAGAACCTCCGCTCCTCCATCAAGGATCTTAAGATGGGTCGTAATTTCATCTTCAAACAAGACAACGACCCAAAGCACACAGCCAAGAAAACCAAGGCCTGGTTCAAGAGGGAAAAAGTCAAGGTGTTGGAGTGGCCTAGTCAGTCTCCTGACCTTAACCCAATTGAAAACTTGTGGAAGGAGCTCAAGATTAAAGTCCACATGAGACACCCAAAGAACCTAGATAACTTGGAGAAGATCTGCATGGAGGAGTGGTCCAAGATAACTCCACAGACCTGTGCCGGCCTGATCAGGTCTTATAAAAGACGATTATTAGCTGTAATTGCAAACAAGGGTTATTCCACGAAATATTAAACATAGGGGTTGTATAATAATTGACCCACACTTTTATGTTTAAAATTTATTAAAATTCAACTGAGCAACATAACTTTTTGTTTTGTAAGATTTATGCTTCTGTTAATAAATCCTACTCTCGTTTGCAGTTTGAAGGCTCTAACTTATTTGCATCTTATCAAACCAGCTAAATCTGCAGGGGGTTGAATACTACTTGTAGGCACTGTATATACATCCGAAATTAATGGTCCTGTGACCTATAACCTGGGGCTGTTATGATGGGTAGATCTGGTATCCACTGGTTATTATTGGTGACAGTGGAGACGTGTCCTTTAGCCCCCCGAAGTGCCCGCTTTATCAGGTAAACATGGTACCCTGCTTCTGATATACCATATGCTTGCTAAAATTTGTACTTTTATGGTGCATATATCAAGGTACTACTGATTTAGACTTTTTGGCATCACTTTATACAGTATATGAGAACTGGGAATATGTGCACTCGGAATATCTGCCTGTACTCTAACTTCTTTTCTAGTATGATTTTGGTGTCTGTTCTGAACCTCAAAACACCTCCCTCTCTGATATATTACCCGCACCATACAGTATATCAGAAGCACGTTTACCTGATAATTAAACATGTGGTACATTACTGCTATTTTTCTGTGCACCCTTTTACAGGGACATTTGCTGAGTGAGGCGCCATTGCGCAGGATTAAGGGTGCCAACCTCCGCTAGTAGCTAGGGAGACCATAGGAACCTATTAGGGTGATCTCTCTTCCCTTCTTCGATCCCCAATAAGTTGCAGAGCCATATCATATGGGGTGATGATAATATAGTATATACAATTTTATCTCCTTGTTGTATATTAATTTTTTATTTATATATTTACATTGAAAGTTATATTTTATATAATTATTCATAATTTGAGTACTACCAGGTATTGCTTGACCATCTTTAAAAACGTTTCCCTCCTTGTCAAAAATACCCGGTCATCAGGCCCTGGGCGTTGGGGTAACACCTTTGACAGTGTAGCCCTGCCTCTGCTTTGCATCTCCCTCACCTCTCCTCCTTGCTTGGGCCAGGAAGCTTCCCCCCTGCCACCAGTGCTGTCTGATGAGAATTTATTCAACATATTTTCCGCAATGACCTTCTGGTATAGCACAACTTTAGAAGACCTCTCCACCTCAGGAGGAAGAGCTGCAAAGTTCTCCTTCTAGTGTGGGTCTAGCAGGGTGAACAGCCAGTACCCTTTTATTGGCCAAGATGAATGTAACGCGAGGGTCAAGGGAAAGACAACGGTACATAAAGTCGGCCATATGTGCCAAGCTCCATACGGCCAACTCTTCCCTGTCTCCACCATGATGATGACTCTCCATCTCCTCCTCTCTCTCTTTCTCCCCATTCCCATCCTCAGCCCATCCATGTAGAGGAGACGGGATGAAGCTTGTGTGGCTACTAGCCTCTGTTGCGCTACCCACCAGCTCCTGTTCCTCCTCTTCCTCCTCCTCAGCCTCCACCTCCTCATTGTTACCCAATCCGCGCTGAGCAGATGAGATGAGGCTGGGCTGGCTACATTCTCTCTGTGGTATGTCTTCTGTGTTATACTGATTAAAATGATACCTGGGAATGAAATCCGTCTTGTGGTTGTTGTGGCATCTTTATTTTAAGTTTTGAGTTAATGAGATGCTCGTGTTCTGGTGCGGGGCTGTGGCCGTGGCTGTGGTCGTGGCTGTGGGCGGGGCTGTGGTCGTGGCTGTGGGCGGGTCTTCATGTGGTGCTCCGCAGTATGGCTTCTGACAGGTCCCTCATTGACCCGCCCCCTAGTTTACTATCTGTAGCAGCTAGTCTGCATGCATTGGCGTCAACATCTTGGAGGATTTTTTTTTCTCTAGCAAGATGGCGCCATTGGCGCCTGCGCAGTACCAGCTATCTGATCACCTCTATATACACCAATAACTGCTACTGCGCAGGCGCCATTTTAAAACTGATTTTTAATGAATATCTGGAGAACAGCAAACAATTATATACACAGTACATATGCGATCATGGTGCAGCGCAGGCGTCACCACCGGCACCTGCCTGCAGAAGGGGATATATATAATATTCAATATGTAAACTGAAGGTCAGTGAGGGATCAGTAACCTGTCAGAAGCCATACAGATAAATACCTAATCAGAGCGCCACATAAAGACCCCCACAGCCCGGCCCCGAAGCACAATAATCAAACTAACTCAAAACTGAAAATAAAGATTCCACAATAAGCACAAGATTTCTTCACCAATTATCATTGTAATCAGTATAACGGCGCTGACCTGACACTGTCTGTAGTCACTGAGCACAATCCTGCTGACAGATATCATTGTAAGGCCGGCGTCACACTGGCGACAAAATCGGACGATTGCAATACGATGAAATATCGCATTGCAGTCTGCCCTATGTTAATCTATGGAGCAGCTCCCAGTATCAGATTTTTTGTGGTCCGTTTTCAACGTCCGTGTACAATCGCAGCATGCTGCCACTGTCACCGATTGTGGGTCGACTATCGCCAATGCAAGTCTATGGCAGCGATGAAAAGTGGGATTACAAACGGACCGCATGTGTGACTTGCGATAAAAAATCGGACCACTATCTTCAGGTGTCAGGAAATTGCATCTGGAGAAATTACAGGAAGGGCTGACATGCTAATTAGGCTAGGAAAAATCAAACGAAAACAGGAAACCGCCTCCACGGAGTCCACAAACATGGCCACACACATCAACGTTGAAATGTTAATTGTTCTGGTCCAGGAGAGGCCAGAACTTTGGGACCAGCGCGATGCAAACTATTCCAACCGGGCATTGAAGGACGCCTCTTGGAGGAGAATCTGTACGCAGATGTTCCCTGATTTTGGGGACAGGGCTAGGGAGGAGCAAGAACGCATTAGTAAGTACCGACTTGAAAATGCTTAAAATAATGCTGGACTATTCAGTATGTACCAACAACAATGTGTTATAATGTTCCTGTACCCTTATATGTGAGCCCGAAATGTATTGAATCAGTTGAACCCCCAATGCTATGTTCCAAATCCAAACACATGTAATATTGAGCTCCTGTAATTGTCCAAACAGCCGCCTTAGATAAAAAAATTTTAATGCAAGTTTAAAAAGTCCTAACTGTTTGAAATTTAAAAAAAAAAAAAAAATGAGGTAACGTTTCTACCCTGCATTGGTTGTTTGTGAAAATTTAATTAACAGAACTCAATAGTAACATAGGAGACCACTGTGGGATATGTTCTAACTTTAAAAAGGTCCATCCCATATATAGGGAAATCACACAGGGCAGGGATCAATTGAAGCTCCTGCTCTGATGAATGTTCATGTGCCGTCTGTGTATTTGGTATATTTATGTTATACTACAATGGTGTTAAAAAAAAATATTACAAATGTGGCCTGACACAATAAATGCGTCGGTGAATTACTTAATATGTGTCCCTTTTGTTTATTTGATTGCTGTGTGTCCACAAAATGCACATTATTGTGACACATATGTCATACAGATTTCTACTTATGAAGCCTTCTAATATTTCATTTCAAATTTAATGAGATATACTTTGTATTGCTGTTTGACACCCCTATAACAAATTTTGGATAACAAATGTTTTATTGATTGCAAATATTTTAGCATTTTGCACAATTATAAAGGCACATAATGTTAAAATTATATTTGATGTGTTAATTTTTCAGTGGCAGATGTTACAAGACGATGGCGCAGCTGTAGAGACTCTTATCGAAGAGAGAGACAGCTGAGGGGCCGCAGTGGGGCAGCAGGAAGCGCCAAACGAAAATACGTCTACTATGACCGTCTCAATTTTCTTGCTCCAGCTCTGGATTTGAGACCGTAAGTTTATGTCTGTACAAAATGTATATGTGTATTATGAATAAATTTTAATAAATTGTTATTCTTCTATAGCACCGAATCAAACCTGAGTGCCAGAGAGGCAGCTTCCGACTCGGAGCAAATTATTGATCCTGTGGGTGATGTCGAGGAGGCTGGTCCATCGTCAGCAGCAACAGCATCATCACCACCACCACCAACACCATCAGTGGAGACGGAGAGATTGCCTTCTCAATCGCAAGACCCTCCCCTGAGCAGCAGCCCTGGTAGGCCCCTGGATGTGGGTTCGCCTACAGCTGCAGTTGCACGCAGACCCAGGCGTAGAAGAGAGGGAGTTGGTTCTGTCACAAGGAGGCAGGTGGACAGAGGAGTGCTGGACTATTTGTCCAGTGTTGCTCATGATGATGGTGAGGAGGCCTATTGCCGCAGTCTTGCCCCTTACCTCCGGGCAATTCCTAGCCAGCACAGACTGCTGATCAGAAATGCTCTGCATATTGTGTTGCATGCTGGGACACCACCAAATGATCCAACAAACCTGGTAAATTACCTACATACATGGGTGACTGGTCCAGACAATGTATGTAGAGTGGTGTCTCAACATACAGCACAATCTGCAGCAGCCACTGATCCACCTCCTCATCATCATCCTCCTCCTCCACCTCCTCCTTGTGTCCAACAGAACCCAACTCCTCCTCTTCAGCCTACTGCGGCTTCTTTTTATGGAGATAACCAGTACCAACACATGCCACATAGTGGCCACTCACAATATGCCCACTCGACCATACCCAATGTTCAAGGCTGGCCACAACATGGGTATGGTCGACATGGAAATTTTGGGGGCTATAATTTAAGTGGGCAGTCATGTTATGACTACCCACAACACTTCCCAAATTTCCCATACCCAAACCCACCTCAACAGCAAGCAGCAAGCATACAGCCAAGTTCCCAGTCAGCCACCACTCATGCTGACACAGTGGCTGGAGAGCAGTCTACACAGCCCTCCCAAGCTGCACTTCCACATTCACCACCACACACATACCAGCACTTATAGTTGTGTTTTGTATTTGTTTTGCTTTTGTTATCTGAATTTGGAAAATGTTCTTTGTTTTTGTTAATGTAATTTTATTTTGATAAAAAAAACCTACAAATAAGGACAGATTAGTCCTTTGAGATAAGTTCAAAAGCCACTAATCCCTAAACCCAAGATTAAAAAATTTTTACGTGGCATTAATTGTATGTATTTATTTCAAAAGGTAATGCCCTGCTTAACTTACACACAGCATTACCAACACAACATAACAACATATAAAATAAATATTTACAAATTAGCTTTATGACAGAGCAACATAGCCACACTACATGTCTAATAATGGCTCCTCTTGCCAGGCAGTAGCACCCTCAGGGAAACAAAATATTCAGTGAACACATCACGTACTCTTATGCCTGAAGGTGGACGACGGGGATGGATGGGTGGTGACATAGGCAAAGACACATTCACAGATGATAATTGATCCACATGTTGAGAGGAGCATTCATGTATTCTACAAAAATTATGTAGGACCACACATGCTTGGAGGACCACATTAACATTATCTTCACTAAGTTGAATTGCAGATTGAAGTACACGCCATTTAGCACAAAGAATTCCAAATGTGCACTCCACCAGACGCCGAGCACGTGACAGCCGACAATTAAATATTCTCCTCCGATGGGTGAGATAGCGACGGGGATATGGCCTCATTACATTCCTGGTTAATTGAAAGGCCTCATCTGCAACAATAACATAAGGCACATGCTCTGGAATGGAGTCAGTAAGTTGACTTGCTGGAGGTAGGTCCAGTTGGTTATTGCGTATCCGCCTACCCATTATGGAAGTATTGAAGACTCTTGAGTCTCCAGTCCTTCCATAGGCCCCAATGTCTACAATTATAAACATGTAGTTTGTGTCGACCAAGGCCAACAAAACAACAGAAAAATATTGTTTATAATTGAAGAATTGTGAGCCTGAGTTAGGAGGTTTGCGAACACGTATGTGCTTGCCGTCCAGGGCTCCTATACAGTGTGGAAACTGACAATTTTGCTCAAAACCCTCTGCTATCCTCAACCAGTCACTCATTTTTGGTTCAGGCATGACTTCTTCATGTAGTCTGTTCCAAATTTCCACACAAGTTGACCGAACAATGCCAGAAATTGTTGATCTGCCTATTAGGAACTCTAAGTGCAGAGCAGCGTAGGACATGCCAGTAGAAAGGAACCTGTAACAAACATAGAACATCGACAAATCAGTTTACTAATTTATCATTAAAATGAAACAACACTTAATAATGCATGAGTTTGTTATAGCACACATGCTGTAAATGAGATTAAAATACATGGCTTCTGTACAATACACCATAGGCAATAATTGAGATACCTAAGGTTGAGAAATACAATACACACATTCCAAGATTACAAGAAGTCTGCTCCTACACTTGCAAAGTGAGTATGTGGATAAAAAAATCATCAACATATCGTTAATACACATACCTTATTGTTAGAAGAAGACGTTCCTCCGCAGAAATGGATTTTCTCATCCTGGTGTCCTGAAATGTGATCCCAGGGCGCACAATGTCAAGCAACGTATCAAACGTAGCTATGCTCATTCGACAATATAGGAAAAACTTATCTCCATTACTACGCAGTGACAAATATAGGCGGTGAAAATGTCCTTTAGTTAGCCTTCTTGTCAAAAGAGGATGTACCCACATCCTTCTGTGTCTTCTGTGATCTGATATTACAGGATATGGCTCTCCAAAACGTCTGGATATAACCCAATGGAACAGCACACGCTCAGTTGTGGAAAATCTCAGTGTGTCGCTCATGTTTGGATAATGCAGGTAGCAAGCACAAAGCAGAATGACCAAAATGAGACCAGTGCAAAGGTGGGAGGCTCACACCTGGATCAGATCACTTAAATATAGCTCTGCCTGATGATTTAAATTATTATCAGGCCTGAAATCCGTTACTTGTCAGTTTTGGTTTGCTGCGACTAAAAAACGGTGGTGGGATGAAAATCGGATGTTACAAGGTACACACACATGCGATTAAATCGCATCTTTGAAGGAAAATCGGATGCCAGAAGGATGTGTGATGTTTGCATTTTGATCCGATTGTCGACCGTCTAAAACGGACCGATTTTTTGTGGTTGTGTGTGACACCGGCCTAATCAGTATAACGGCACTGACCTGACACTGCCTGTAGTCACTGAGCACAATCCTGCTGACAGGTATCAGTGTAATCAGTATAACGGTGCTGACCTGTCACTGTCTGTAGTCACTGAGCACAATCCTGCTGACAGGTATCAGTGTAATCAGTATAACAATGCTGACCTGACACTGTCTGTAGTCACTGAGCACAATCCTGCTGACAGGTATCAGTGTAATCAGTATAACGGTGCTGACCTGACACTGTCTGTAGTCACTGAGCACAATCCTGCTGACAGGTATCAGTGTAATCAGTATAACGGCACTGACCTGACACTGTCTGTAGTCACTGAGCACAATCCTGCTGACAGGTATCAGTGTAATCAGTATAACGGTGCTGACCTGACACTGTCTGTAGTCACTGAGCACAATCCTGCTGACAGGTATCAGTGTAATCAGTATAACGGCACTGACCTGACACTGTCTGTAGTCACTGAGCACAATCCTGCTGACAGGTATCAGTGTAATCAGTATAACGGCACTGACCTGACACTGTCTGTAGTCACTGAGCACAATCCTGCTGACAGGTATCAGTGTAATCAGTATAACGGCACTGACCTGACACTGTCTGTAGTCACTGAGCACAATCCTGCTGACAGGTATCAGTGTAATCAGTATAACGGCACTGACCTGACACTGTCTGTAGTCACTGAGCACAATCCTGCTGACAGGTATCAGTGTAATCAGTACAACGGCACTGACCTGACACTGTCTGTAGTCACTGAGCACAATCCTGCTGACAGGTATCAGTGTAATCAGTATAACGGCACTGACCTGACACTGTCTGTAGTCACTGAGCACAATCCTGCTGACAGGTATCAGTGTAATCAGTATAACGGCGCTGACCTGACACTGTCTGTAGTCACTGAGCACAATCCTGCTGACAGGTATCAGTGTAATCAGTATAACGGTGCTGACCTGACACTGTCTGTAGTCACTGAGCACAATCCTGCTGACAGGTATCAGTGTAATCAGTATAACGGCACTGACCTGACACTGTCTGTAGTCACTGAGCACAATCCTGCTGACATGTATCAGTGTAATCAGTATAACGGTGCTGACCTGACACTGTCTGTAGTCACTGAGCACAATCCTGCTGACATGTATCAGTGTAATCAGTATAACGGTGCTGACCTGACACTGTCTGTAGTCACTGAGCACAATCCTGCTGACAGGTATCAGTGTAATCAGTATAACGGCACTGACCTGACACTGTCTGTAGTCACTGAGCACAATCCTGCTGACATGTATCAGTGTAATCAGTATAACGGTGCTGACCTGACACTGTCTGTAGTCACTGAGCACAATCCTGCTGACAGGTATCAGTGTAATCAGTATAACGGCACTGACCTGACAACTGTGTGTAGTCACTGAGCACAATCCTGCTGACAGGTATCAGTGTAATCAGTATAACGGGGCCGACCTGACACTGTCTGTAGTCACTGAGCACAATCCTGCTGACATATCAGTGTAATCACTGTAACGGTGCCGACCTGACACTGTCTGTAGTCACTGAGCACAATCCTGCTGACAGGTATCAGTGTAATCAGTACAACGGCTCCGACCTGACACTGTCTGTAGTCACTGAGCACAATCCTGCTGACAGGTATCAGTGTAATCAGTATAACGTCACTGACCTGACACTGTCTGTAGTTACTGAGCACAATCCTGCTGACAGGTATCAGTGTAATCAGTATAACGGCACTGACCTGACACTGTCTGTAGTCACTGAGCACAATCCTGCTGACAGGTATCAGTGTAATCAGTATAACGTCACTGACCTGACACTGTCTGTAGTTACTGAGCACAATCCTGCTGACAGGTATCAGTGTAATCATTATAATGGCGCTGACCTGACACTGTCTGTAGTCACTGAGCACAATCCTGCTGACAGGTACCAGTGTAATCAGTATAAACGGCACTGACCTGACACTGTCTGTAGTCACTGAGCACAATCCTGCTGACAGGTATCAGTGTAATCAGTATAATGGCGCTGACCTGACACTGTAGTCACTGAGCACAATCCTGCTAACAGGTATCAGTGTAATCAGTATAATGGCACTGACCTGACACTGCCTGTAGTCACTGAGCACAATCCTGCTGACAGGTGTCAGTGTAATCAGTATAATGGCGCTGACCTGACACTGTAGTCACTGAGCACAATCCTGCTAACAGGTATCAGTGTAATCAGTATAATGGCACTGACCTGACACTGTCTGTAGTCACTGAGCACAATCCTGCTGACAGGTATCAGTGTAATCAGTATAACGGCACTGACCTTACACTGCCTGTAGTCACTGAGCACAATCCTGCTGACAGGTATCAGAGTAATCAGTATAACGGCACTCACCTGACACTGTCTGTAGTCACTGAGCACAATCCTGCTGACAGGTATCAGTGTAATCAGTATAACGGCACTGACCTGACACTGTAGTCACTGAGCACAATCCTGCTGACAGGTATCAGTGTAATCAGTATAACGGCACTGACCTGACACTGTCTGTAGTCACTGAGCACAATCCTGCTGACAGGTATCAGTGTAATCAGTATAATGGCACCGACCTGACACTGTCTGTAGTCACTGAGCACAATCCTGCTGACAGGTATCAGTGTAATCCGTATAACGGCGCCGACCTGACACTGTGTGTAGTCACTGAGCACAATCCTGCTGACAGGTATCAGTGTAATCAGTATAACGGCACTGACCTGACATTGTCTGTAGTCACTGAGCACAATCCTGCTGACAGGTATCAGTGTAATCAGTATAACGGCACTGACCTGACACTTCTGTAGTTACTGAGCACAATCCTGCTGACAGATATCAGTGTAATCAGTATAATGGCGCTGACCTGACACTGTCTGTAGTCACTGAGCACAATCCTGCTGACAGGTGTCAGTGTAATCATTATAATGGCGCCGACCTGACACTGTCTGTAGTCACTGAGCACAATCCTGCTGACAGGTTCTCTTTAAGTAACTCTGCCTTGGTGTGCGGTTTGCCTCCTAGGCAAATTAGCTTCAGCAGAGCCTGATGGCGCTTCACTGAGGTGGTGCTGCAGAGCTTCCAGATGATCTGGTATCTGATTCGATACTGTGGATCATCAGCTCCTCCTCACTATGCTCCATTCCATCGGCCTCAAGGACTCTGTTCTCTCCTGGTTCTCCTCCTATCTCTCTGACCGCTCCTTCACTGTATCTTTTGCTGGTTCCTCCTCCTCCTCTCATCTTCCCCTTACTGTTGGGGTTCCTCAAGGATCAGTCCTAGGCCCCCTCCTCTTTGTATACCGCCCCTATTGGACAAACAATCAGTAGATTTAGTTTCCAGTACCATCTCTATGCTGATGACAACCAATTATACACTTCTTCTCCTGACATCACGCCTGCCTTTTTAGTAAACACCAGTGATTGTCTTGCCGCTGTCTCTAACATCATGTCCTCCCTCTATCTGAAACTGAACCTGTCAAAAACTGAACTCCTCATGTTTCCTCCCTCTACTAGCCTACCTTTGCCTGACATTGCCACCTCCGTGTGTGGTTCCACCATTACTCCCCAGTAACATGCCCGCTGTCTTGGTGTCATACTTGACTCCGAGCTTTCATTCACCCCCCACATTCGATCACTGGCTCGCTCTTGTTATCTGCACCTCAAAAACATCTCTAGAATTCGACCTTTTCTTACTTTCTACTCTGCAAAAACTCTTACTGTTTCTCTTATTCATTTTCGCCTGGACTATTGTAACTCTCTACTAATCGGTCTCCCTCTTACCAAACTCTCCCCTCTCCAATCTTTCTTGAATGCCGCAGCCAGGATGATATTCCTCACCAGTCGTTACACCGATGCCTCTACCTTGTGCCAGTCATTACACTGGTTACCCATCCACTCCAGAATCCAGTACAAACTTATTACCCTCACTCACAAAGCACTCCATGGCTCAGCACCACCCTACATCTCCTCCCTCGTCTCAGTCGACCACACTACCTGTATCCTCCGTTCTGCTATTGAACTGAGGTTAATATCCTCAATAATCAGAACCTCCCACTTCCATCTCCAAGATTTTTCACGTGCTGCGCCAATTTTTTAGAATGCACTACCCAGGATAATTTGATTAATTCCCAATACCCACAGTTTTAAGCGTGCCCTAAAAGCTCATTTCTTCCAACTGGCCTACCTCTTTAACACATTAACCTAACTATTCCTGTGTTGCCCATTCAAAATTCTCACCATAACCAGGTTCCTCGTATCATCAACGACGTGCCAGGTGGTAAGGGAATGTGGACCCGCTGGACCACAGAGGGGAAGCCGGGCCTACCCGGACTAGGGAAGGGCAGCGACCAGGATCTGTGGCAGCTGAACATGTGGACAAGGTGGCGACCTGAAGGACTTGATGACACCGCACAACTTCAGGTATGAAGAAACATAAAGTTTACTTGAACAAAGACACAGTACATAAGCAGAACATAACAATGCCAGGCTCCTGATGCCGCACATCAAGGAAGGGTACACATCTTGGGTTAACAGATGATGGCAGGAGGTCATCACAGTCCAGGGTCATCTGGCACGGGCATACTAGAAGAACCTCTCAGGCCTCAGGCGTAGCGCAGTCTCAGCAGGAGAACATCAGACACCGACCTCGGACAGACATCATCACAGGGTGGACCCCAGGGAACCGGCAGGACATCGGGACACAGGCAAGACAGCACAGGTCCAGGAGCATTGGCATGGCAGCTCAGGACTTCGTCTGGTCAGATCCAGGACACACAGGCAGAGCCGTCACTGGGATACAAGGCTGGAGACTCCCTAGGAACACGGAGGAAGAGTCCATCCAGGAACACGAGCGGGACCGACTCTGGAACACAGGCTGGACCACCAGGACCACGGACTGGACATCTGGACACAGGCTAGACATCAGGATTAAGGCAACACATTGGGACATCGGGACACTTCAGGAACACCTGCAGGACATCAGGGACACCGGCAGGACATCGGAACACAGGCATGACATCGGGACACCGGTGTGGCAGCTCAGGTCATCGGCTGGGACACGGACGGCACAGGACCAGTCAGAAGTGGTTGGGATCCAGGTACAAGACAGGGCCGGACGGAGCTAGCACCACATTGCAGGCTGAGCACAGCATAGTAGACGCTCAGCAAAAACACCGGACTCCATCTCTAAAAGACGAACACAGGTTAGTTCACAGTCACTGGGTACATGGTTCTAGACACAGAGGGACTTCAGGAATATAACACAGAGGAAACAGTTCAGACAGGGTCAGGTACAGGAACAGATCCAGGATCAAGGATTCAGGCATGAGAATGCAGCCCTCAGGGAGGCGGAAAACCAGGACAGGACAAAGGACATCAGCTTTCCTAGAACTGATCTCAAGCAGAACAGGATCTGAACACACAAACACACATGGCAAGGTTCAGGAACTTAATGCGAAGCTCTGGCAACGCCCAACAGGAAAGAGGAATTTTAAATAGGAGCTGCTGGAGCACCCGCCAGAGTCGTGGGGAGTACTCGGTACCGGGCTGGTTCTTAAGGGGATGTGTCACGGCAGCAGTGACCCGGTCCGTAAGTTAAATAAAGGGATGATAAAGTTTATGAAAGATAGTTCGAGACGCCACCTGTGGTATTCGGCAAATAAGGTGTTAGCCGACGCTGCAGATTCAGTCCACTGTGGCAGTTGTTGATGCAGCAGAGTTGGTTCAGCTCTCCACAGGCCTCCTGCTTTTTGCCGCTGATGACAGGGCTCAGCAGAGCTTCACTTCTCGCTCTTTTCTCTGGGTCCCGGAACGACGGCACTCCTCTCTCTGCTTCCTGTGCGCCGTGTGGTGCAGTAATGGCGGCAATGTCACACTTCAACAAAGTCTCTGGCACACAGTACCCGGCTATGCCGGGCTCCGCAAATCCTGTTTGTGACGCCAAAATGAAGCATAGTCAGCAAAGGAACTGATGCTTAAGGTACCTGGCAGCGGCTGCAAGCCTGGACACACGTGGAAAGTCATGCACCAGCTGCAGAGGACCTCGCAACCCTTGGATAGCTTCCACAGCGGCAGCCAGGGACCGCATATGCAGATGGTTATGCAGCGGAGCAGGACATCACAACACATGTACGGCTACGCAGCAGAGCCAGAAACTGAGCAGCAGCCATACAGGTAGCAAACAACAGTATCCCAGCTGGTTAGGGGGAAAGGAGCAAAGGGTTAAAGCAGAGACATGCAGAGTAACGCAGGGGAAACAAGGCACAAACACACTGGAATTACAACTATTACATACTTAGGCTGAAAACTGGTTCATGCAGCATTACATGAACACTCGATTCTTACACTATGGCTGGTCCCAACAATGAAAGCAATTGCTGCCACCCACCTTTCGTGTCTCCCCTTTTGTGCGCGGGGCCCTCATTCCTCTTGGTATCTGTTTTGATCTATGTTTATTGTTCTGCTGTAATGTCTATTGTCTGTACAAGTCTCCTCTATAATGTAAAGTGCTGTGGAATATGTTGGCGTTATAGAAATCACTATATATTATTTCTAAACACTGTTTTTCGGTGATTACTTTGTATCTCCGTTCATACTGCACCCACACACAGATGATACACCATTTGAAAGGTAAACTTGCCCCCTTCAGCAAGAAAATAGCCAAACAAACCACACATCCACGATTTGATCACAACATGCAGTTTAAACATTAATTTTCATAACCCTACAGTAAGGAAAAATGACCTGCAAGTGGCACCACACTACCCCAAAGTACACTACCACAAAGCTGCTTACAGACATCACCAACAAATCCAAACATTTGCCTTGGGATCTTTCCAGCTTGCCGAACTGCTTGCCCAGCCTATTTTAGCCAAATTGGAGGATTGCACACTTCACTGCAGGTGAGGCACATATGCAAACACATTTGTATACATGCACTGCTTTTTCGGTGATTACTTCGCCCCACACACACAGATGATACACCATTTGAAAAGTAAACTTGCTCCCTTAAGCAAGAAAAGAGCCAAACAAACCGCACATTCACGATTTTATCACTAAATACAGTTTAAACATTCATTTTCATAAACCTGCAGAAAGACACAATGACCTGCAGGTGACGCCTCAACCGGAAGACTTTTTTGGCCTCTACTTATCAAACCAATTTATTGTATTACCAATCTACATAGGTAATACAAGGGGTGCCACGGCCTTGTAAGGTATGATATTGCATTGCCAGCAGTGACTTTTAGTCTCTCTCCACTTTTCCCTTGGCACTATTTACATCTATATTACTTTCACTATTGGCTCACGTGTCATGTTATGCAATTATGCTGACTACTAACTGCCATTAGGGATTTAGGATATACTGAGTACATTACTGGCTATTTATAGTATTGGTTGAGAGAAATCCTTTGTCTCTTTACATTACATTTCTCAGGAAGCTATTTATACTAGTTCTACTTTTTTGATCCTTTCTCATTTATATTATGTGTATATACTTTTTGTGAGACTTTAGAATATACGATCTACTCTTAAACCTTGCCTGCCTTCTTCTTAGGCCATTATTTTGCATTTTTTGTCCCCATATGCACAATATCTATTTGTAAATGATTTTATTCTTTATTTATAATAAAATTGAATTGATTTTATGGCACATAGCTTCCTTTGTTCTTTTGTATGATTTGATTAATGCTGGAAGTGCCTTATACTGTATATATATATATATATATATATATATATATATATATAAATACCTGTCTGTGTTCATCATCTCATGAAATACATTTACATTTCACCAGCTTGTTTTTTCTGAAATTGCCTGCGCTCCCAACGACCAATATGCGAAAATTTCGCACGGGCCAAGCTAGTAAAATTATTACTATTATTATTATCTGGATCACGTGCTCTGAGGTAACACTTTGGAGATGGAGGATGAGGAGGGGCAGGAGAGGTTGAGCACATGTGTCGTGCCAGGGTGTGACTCGGCCCCAGCCTTCACAATGTTCACCAGTGTGCTGTCAGGGAAATGTAACGTCTCTGGCCACAAGCCCTTGTCCACGTGTCAGTTGTTAAGTGGACAATGCCAGTAAGTGCGTTGGTAAGGGCACGGATGACGTTCCTGGACATCGCATTCTGGAGTATCGAAATACGCTTGTAGATAATCTTAGACAGCAGTGAGGCACACAGTGTGCATCCCAGTTAAAGACATCCAACCCCGGGAATGTAAAAGTGCCATCGCCAAAACATTAGCAGCATCAGTGTAAGTGGCATGAGCAAGTCTTTAACACATGGTTTAGACCAGCACATGCACCAGCAGAACATAGTGCAAGTCTGACATGTTGTGAACGACTGGAGAGGATGGTGCAGGAGTGTTTGGAGCTCCAAGTTGGGTCTCCATCTGGTGGGTTGCCCATGTAAGTAGGTCTCCCAGACAGGCCGGCCTGCACTCACTTTAAGGCCGGAGTCACACTACCGTATAATACAGACGAGTGCTAGGCGATAAAAAATCGCCTAGCACTCGTCCCAATGTTATTCTATGGGGCAGCTCCCATCAGCCGATTTTTTCTCGCGCGTCTTATACGCGCGAGTGAAATCGCAGCATGCTGCGATTGTACGCCTATCTCGGCTGAGAATCGCCAATGCAAGTCTATGGGTGCGAAAAAAAACGGACATCACACGGACGATCAGTGTGACTTGCGAGAAATACGCACATATTTTCCTCATTACAGCCCATTGAGCCATTAAATTCAAAGGGGAAAAGCAGTGAGAAATGAAAAGCCATACGGATGTCACACATATCATTAGATACGACAAAATCGCATCATCACATTGAAAACGGATTACATACGGATCAACATACGGAGGACTGTTGTGCGATTATTACATTACTAAATCGGACCGATTTTTTACACGTTGTGTGTGACTCCGGCCTAACTCAACTACCTGTGTTACTTTCCTTACATTTTTCAACCAATAGTGGTCAATAAAACTGATGTTGACGCCATCTGAGTGTGGCTGGAATAAAAAAAAAAATTGGAGGTGTTGCATGAGGTGTGATGTCTCCCAGCTAAGAATGCTTACACCGCTCAATTAACCATTAGGTCCTCATTAAAACTTCATTTCCAAGCGGTAAATGCTGGGCCAGACCCTAATACCTCAGGCATGGACCATGGCTGACTGCTGCTGTGCCATTATGATACAAATGCTATTTCCCTTCAATTGAAAGCATTAAATCTAATAAAGAAGGAGAAATAACCCAAAGAGTTTTAATGAAAAAGTAAAAAAAAATTTATTTCAGTATAAATACATAAAAAATACCGTACACAGAGCACCACAAACCAAGATAACCAGGCGGAAATTAGGTAGGGGAAAAAGAGATTTTTTTGTTTAAACACAGCTAGTAGTGTCTGGATGGTAGGCTAATCAAAATCACATGATTATGCACATATAATACAATAACACAAGGTTAACCACTAAAACTTGCATAACCATAGTGGTTTATAATGAAATATAACCGAAGTGCTTTGTATTCACAATGTATATTCTATCATTCAAAGTGCACTCGAAGAAAAAATCTTCACGGATAATATAAGAAGAGCCTAACCATATCCTAAAAACAGGGGAAGGATACTATTAAATGCATAGTGCATGCAGTCTAAATCACCAGTAGCTGAATAACTATATATCTGGCAATAAGAAAAAAAGAGAAACAAAGCCTACAAGAGTGCAGTGCACATGATCACTACCACAGTTAATACAACCAGGGAAAATCGCGCTGTGCACCTGGCTGTAGGAAAAAACTCCTTGAGAAAAGCACTGAGTGCGCAGTCAAAAACCACAATTAGTCAGTTCCTCAAAAGGAGGGTAGTAATACTACGCTGTACATACTAGCTGAAAAATCAGAAGATAGCGTGCAGGGTACCTGGCAATGTATGAAACCAAAAATAGTGCCATATATATCTTAATGATCATAATAAGCCAGTATATCAAGCGGTTACCTTACTGCTACCACGACAGATGGATAACAGGTAGACATAGTGAGCGTGATTAGGCTGTTATGCTGGTGTACTCACCAAGACTGAGAGAGTGATTCCCCTTAGATAGTAGGACTAGGTGCTGTGTGCCCCGTGCCTGGCGCCCCTACGCACGTTTCGAAAAAACTTCGTCAGGAGGCGTGTACAATTAGTCCTGGCAGCTGTTTATATGTGATGTAAAAACCAATCCCTGAGTCTATGCTGAGATACGTGCTGATTGAAACTGGCGCATGCGTAGAAGAACACCCTCCTAGTAAGCAGGAGTCTTTCATTTACGTGGTGGAGGTATGAGGCGATCCCATTGCCGAGGCAACATAGAAAACCCATAATTTCCTGGTACGTATCAAAAAGCTCCAGGACGGGTAAATCCTAGGCACGCGCACTACAGCATAAGGAATCCCTATGTCGTTTCCAGAAAAAAGGGGGAGAAATAATGAAAATTGTAATTTGTGCACGAATTTAAAAGAAAAAAAGAAGAAAAGAGCAGGCTAGGTGAAGATAAATACCAGTTTTAGTAACCATAAATGCTAATTATACCAATATATAGAATCAAGTTCAGTGTAAACAGTGCCAATAATATAAAAATAGAATAACTATTTATATAATATAAAAAGCATACATAAAAGACTAAATTATATATTAATAAGGTGAATGTGACATTATATTATAAGAAAACATCGATATATGAAATAATACAAAATATAAAAGGTTGCCCCAATCAAACATATATTGAGAGTGCTCATATAATTTTTATGAAAATAAAAAATAAATAATAAAAAAAAAAATTAATAAAAAATAAATACATGGCCGACATAATAGATCCTAAATGTCCATGAGAAATGTTATTTCATCTAGCATGAATATCCATTCTTCCTTCACTTGTTGATAGCAGTCTTCATATACTTCATTCAAACCAAGGAGAAGAAGATTCTGATGAAAACATGGTAATATCTGGATATACGCATCTCAGCACAGAAGATATAATACTAAAAGGAGAAAATTAAAGAAAATAAATTAAAATAAATAAAAACCAGAACTGATAGAACTGTTCTCTTTTTCCCCTACCTAATTTCCGCCTGGTTATCTTGGTTTGTGGTGCTCTTTGTACGGTATTTTTTATGTATTTATACTGAAATAAAAATTTTTTTACTTTTTCATTAAAACTCTTTGGGTTATTTCTCCTTCTTTATTAGATTTAATGCTTTCAATTGAAGGGAAATAGCATTTGTATCATATCTATCCTTGAGTAATTGAATAAAATTACAGGGTTGATTATTTGGCACAAGGAATTTTTTGTTAACATTGTTGTTCTGTTTTATAACAGTTTTTGATTCCAGCTATGGACCTGAAAGCCAGGGAAAAGGCCCGGCATGAAAAGGCTACAGACCTTTTCAAAACGAGTACCGCTACCAATTTTAACGATACCCATGATGACGTTAAGGATCTGATGCAGAAATATAAAAATTTGGTAAACAAAAAAACCCGTGTATGGTGGACAAAGGCATCTTTGGACAATTATATAAAACAAAAAATGATCCCTCGTGGTCTAAGAATCCAATTGTACCCCACTTTTGAACTTAATGACAGGATCTCATTAATAAATGGGAATCTACTTCTAATGCATGCTCTTTCACATTTATGGAGATCATAAACTCCAAAAATACGAATATATTGGTAGATATTGATAGTGAATTAAATGTGATTCAAAGAGATCTATCTGCTAAACTGAATGGGGAACAATTGGAAAAATTCTATCAGAGTATTAATCTAGAATTGGAAAAATGGGAACAACAGATTAGTACCACTAAAAAGAAAAAACTACAGAGAGATGTTCTTGATTACGAACAAAAAAAAGTCTATCGGTGGCAAACAAGAATAAATGGATATACTAAGAAACAACCACACCCTAGAAGTCCCTCTACTTCATCCGTTTCTTCAGCCTCAAGTACATCGTCCTTAATACATGATGGAGATTATTCCAATCATAGACGTATAAGAACTAGATTTGGGGGAAGAAATAGAACACCTTTTCGTACAAACAATAATGGCAATAAACGTAATGACCATCCCAAGGTAATTAATCTTTCTTCTCACATATTGTCTCAAGATCAAATCAATTTGTTGGAGAGAGGTTTAACTTTTTCTCCACCTCAACCTCTAGATGCCTTCACGGCAATAAAAGATGTACATCTCTTTGCCAGAAAATTAATACTAAAACGATTTCATGAGAAGAATGCTTTGGGTATAACTTTGAATTCTGAGGAAGAAAGGGAAGCCCTGGCAATTCTTGAATCCCTAGCGGAAGAAAATCAAGTTTCAAATATGGTGACTGAATTTCCATCTCATTTACTCAAAAAAAACAAAAAATTCCCAAGCATCAGTACTTGTCCCGCAATAGAGGTATTTGTAAATTTGGTAACCAAAGATATAGAGAATATGTGTAAAAACTTTTTCCCCAGTCCTAAGGATCTAAATGAAAGAAAAATCATCCAAGAAATGAGAGGATGGAATGATGTACTTTTTAAATTGGCAGATAAAGGGGGCAATCTTGTGATCTGGCCACAGGAAATGTATATAAATCAGGCATATCATTTATTGGGGGATTCCAATTGCTATAAAAGGTTGAGCTGTAACCCCCTAGCTGATTATCATAAAGAATTGATTGGTATCATGATCGATGGATATGAGGGAGGTATTATACCTAAACAATTCTTGAATAACATAGAATCGCTTAAACCTAAATTGCCCACATTCTACTTGATCCCCAAGATACATAAGAATCCACTGGACCCCCCCGGGCGCCCCATAGTGTCGGGGAATGAGGGACTAAATGAACTTGTTTGCCAAATTATTGATCACTATCTCAAACCACTAGTATCTGCTTTGCTATCTTTTATTTTAGACACTACAGCGGCCTTGAGGAAATTAGACCAATTACAACTAGGTGACAATATGATTTTGGTAACGGCGGATGTGGAGGCATTCACAGGGTCTCAATGCAGTATCTTGGTTCTTAAAGAATAGTAATCTGGAATCCTCCATGAGCACTTTCATCTTGACTCTTTTGGAATATGTACTTACCCACAATTGTTTCACCTTTGATCGCCAGATGTATCTCCAGTTACAGGGCACGGCAATGGGGGCTGCTTGTGCTCCATCTTATGCCAATTTATTCTTAGGCTTATGGGAAAGAGAAATCTTTCAAAGCACCCCCATTGCAGGCTCGGAAAAAATTCATGACTGGGTAAGATATATCGACGATGTTCTTTTTGTTTGGGATGGTTCAGTGGAGGAGCTTCAAGGTTTCATGTCCACTTTGAACAATAATGATTTGAATATCCATCTCACCTATTCATATGGTAGAAAGGTGAATTTTCTAGATATTTCCATACTTGTTCAAGATGATGGATCTATCTGTACTGACATTTATCGTAAGCCCACGTCTACCAATTCTATATTATATGCCAAGTCATCACACCTCAAATCTACCATACAATCGATACCAGTGAGCCAATATCTGAGGACTAGTGTTGAGCATTCCGATACCGCAAGTATCGGGTATCGGCCGATATTCGCGTTATCGGAATTCCGATACTTAATTCCGATACTTTTTCAATATCGTATACCGGAATCGGAAGTTCCCATAATTCTTTGAGAGGCAATGTGATTTTAGTCAGCCAATGAGGAATCCTACGAAGTGTGGGCACATCCTGTAATGATGCGGTCATCTTAACTAATGGCATGGCTGTGATTGGCTGCTGAAATGATGTCAGAATGCACTATAAAAGGCGCCGCAGCCATTTTAGCGTCACTGTGCTGTGAACTCAGTTAGGGACAGAACGCTACTCTGCTCACTCTGAGGGACAGTTAGATATTGCGATTTTGTGTACTACTGTGCTTGAGGCAGGCTAGTTTACCAACCGCTGTGTAAAGCTTCATTTTGCCAGTGTTGTTTTAACAGCTCTGTGCAAGGTGTGTGTGTGACAGTGCAGGTGACGCTGCAGTTTGCTCTGCATCCACCGCTGTTTGTAGGCATCTGCACGTGTCACTTTTTTTATTTTTTTTTTATTTTATTTAGTGGAATTGGTGCAGCTCCATTATATTAGAAAAAAATCAAATCTATTAGTGTGACGTGCTTCCATCCGTATACAATACATTGGTTGCAAACACTATAGAAGTACAGAAAGGAGCTTTTCACAGATAGTGAATAGTTGTGTTTCAGTGTTCACTGCAGTCTGTGAGGTTTTGATTTTTTGAGTGCAGATCACGCTCCAGTTAGTTCTTCAACCACTGCTGGTTGTAGTCTGCTGAGCGTGTCTCAGTGGCTCATCCTTTTCATTTATCTCCAATTGGTTCTGCTACATTCCATTTAAAATAAATCTAATCTATTAGTGTGACGCGCTTCCATCCGTATACAATACATTGGTTGCAAACACTATAGAAGTACACAAAGGAGTAGCCTTTCACAGATTGTGGACAGTTGTGTTTCAGTGTTCACTTCAGTCTGTGTTTTTTACTTTTTTGAGTGCACATCACGCTCCAGTTACTTGTTCAAGCACTGCTGCTTGTACTCTGCTGAGCGTGTCTCAGTGGCTCATCCTTTTCATTTATCTCCAATTGGTTCTGCTACATTCCATTTAAAATAAATCTAATCTATTAGTGTGACGCGCTTCCATCCGTATACAATACATTGGTTGCAAACACTATAGAAGTACACAAAGGAGTAGCCTTTCACAGATTGTGGACAGTTGTGTTTCAGTGTTCACTTCAGTCTGTGTTTTTTACTTTTTTGAGTGCACATCACGCTCCAGTTACTTGTTCAAGCACTGCTGCTTGTACTCTGCTGAGCGTGTCTCAGTGGCTCATCCTTTTCATTTATCTCCAATTGGTTCTGCTACATTCCATTTAAAATAAATCTAATCTATTAGTGTGACGCGCTTCCATCCGTATACAATACATTGGTTGCAAACAATATAGAAGTACACAAACGGGCCTTTCACAGCTACTGAACATGGGTTTTTAATTTTTAACTAAAATATGTATTTTTTTCAAATGACACAAATATAAGTAATGTTGAAGAGGAATAGTCCTACATCCATTGTTTGCACAATATTACAGGTGTACATCATGTCCCTTAATCAACAATGTATTATTATATTTACTTGTATGCTTTTATTTAAAAGCCAAGAACACAGAAGGATAACCTTCGCACTGCAGCTGTTGTCAAAGTTCAACCCACATTATGCACTTCCAACATTGCAGCATTTGAGGCATGATGTGAGTTGGATTGGTCAAAGTTATGGAGTGAGAAGGTTCACCATCAGTACCCTATAGCATAAGTATGCTTTTGTGTTAGCATTTGTGTTAGACATGTGGATATCTGCCATAATATGTCACAATTATTTAGTTACAGATTTGTTACCAACACTAATCATTGAATGGTTTTAAATTTGACGTTTCACTTGTTTACAGCTTAGAAATAAGGGTGTAGCCTGATATCTATGTGTAGCACTAGCCACTTTAACATGTCATGTTTTTTTAAACATGTGTAGCTAGGTAGCAGTAATTTTTGCCGGACACACAGCAGGGGAACAGCAGGCGTTACTGAACCCCACTATCACTATAGCTTGTGTATTGGTCTGTGGACACGACACTTCTGAGCAGCAACTGGCAGTGTTGTAGCCCAGGGAGTATAGCTCAGGTGGTAGAAAGATGAACATAACAGGAGACATGGAAAACGTTGCCAACCAGTTAGTTAATCTGAAACCGGACAGGCAAATTCAGGCGAGATCCATGCCTAGTTCATTTTCAGAAAAGTAAGCCGTTCTACATTATCGTAGGATAGTCGCATGCAACGGTCTGTTAGTACACCACCTGCAGCAGTAAAGACGCGCTCCGATAATACACTGGCAGCAGATCAAGCCAGCACCTCCAATGCATACTGGCTAAGCTCTGGCCATGTATCCAGCTTAGAGACACAAAACTTGAATGGGGAAGAGCCATCTGGGAGTACACTGAGAGGGCAAGACATGTAGTCTGTAAACATCTTACGGAAATGTTGCCTCCTGCTGACTGGAGCCGTCTCGGATGGTGTAGACATTGGTGGCGCTGCCACAAAACTTCGACACATTTGGAACATACTGTTCTTGCCCTGTGCAGAGGCGCTGCTTGTGCTCCCTCTTGTTGCAGAGCTGTCTCCACTGCCTCGACGCACAGAGCTGCTTTGTAAATCAGTAGCAGCAGCAGTGCTCTCGGCTGGAATGGAGAACATTATGGATTGCACCAGTGTGTCTTGGTACTTCCGCATTTTACGCTCCCGGTTCAACGGTGTGATGAGGCTTTGTAAGTTGTCCCGGTAGCGAGGGTCTAGGAGGGTGTACACCCAATAATCAGACGTGGTGTGAATGTGTTCGATGCGGCGGTCGTTTCTCAGCCACTGCAGCATGAAATCAACCATGTGCTGCAGACTCCCAACTGGCCAAGAAACGTTGTCCCCTGCAAGAGGCGTCATCTCCGCCTGCTGTGCATCACCCCACCCTTGGTCTACATACTGACTAGAGCATTGTCTACCTCCCTCTGGAGCGATGTCTTCCTCCTCCATTGACTCCTCCTCATCCCTCACAAAGTCCTTCAAATACATATAAATTTACAAATTTAAAACTCAAAATTTAAAAACTTTGTATCATAATTCTGTAACATCAGTTTATGGAAACACAATAGCATTACAAAGGATAGACAAAAAATGTACATTATGTGCTTTGTAAATACATTACAAGTTTGTAATGGTTATGAAAATATAGACAGCGACTCTGGAGGTTCAATTGTTGATACAGCATGGTACTTTGAAAGTCCTCCAGCCCTTTGTGAGGAACCACGTTGCGCTGACTGTCCAGAAGGTGATGGAATTTGTGACTCCTCATCCTCCACCTCTTCCAAAACCTCATGCCTTAGTGCTTGCAGTGTTTTTTGAAGCAGGCAGATAAGGGGGACAGTCAGGCTGACTAGTGCATCATCTGCACTCGCCATCCGCGTTGACTCATCAAACGCACGCAAAACGTGGCAGATATCCTTCATAGAGTTATTCGCCACTCATTACACTGGCAGTGGCTGCCCATTCATTATAGGATCCAATTCTAATTACTGGTTCTCACCAACATAGCTCTCCACAGCGCAGCACTCCCCTACATCTCCTCCCTTATTTATATTTATCGGCCTAACCGACTGCTGCACTCTGCAAACGACCTTCGACTAACCTCTGCACTAATCCGTACCTCCCACTCCCAACTCCAAGACTTCACCCGCGCTGCGCCAATCCTCTGGAATGCTCTACCCCAAGAAATTAGGACTATCCGCAATTTGGATGGTTTCAGGCGCTCCCTCAAAACACATTTGTTCACAGTGGCCTATCACATTCACTAATCAAAGTCATTCTATGTGTAATTCTGTGTGTGTAGCCCATTCACTATCTCCATGCATCCCTCACTTCCTTAAAATTGCTGGACCATCATTGTAAAAACACCATTGTATATAAACACCTGTACTTTGTATCTCCCACACCTCATTGTAGATTGTAAGCTTTCACCAGCAGGGGCGGCTGATTTTGCTTTAATTATTGTATTGTTAACGTTGTTACTTATGACTCTTGTTTTGAAACTGTTAAACTGTAAAGCACTGCGGAATATTATGGCGCTATATAAATAAATAATATTATTATTCTTATTATAGAGGCCCACTCAGTAGTGGTGAAGTGTGAACGGCGCAAATTGCGAGTTGACTGCGCCTGATGCAGCTGATACTCCATTACTGTTGGCTGCTGCTCACACAACCGCTCCAACATATGTAACGAGGAATTCCACCTGGTGGGTACGTCACATATAATGCGATGTTCATGAAGGTGAAATCTGCGTTGCAGAGCTGCAATCAGCGATCTGGCCATGCTGGAACGTCGCAAGTGAGCGCACTCTAGGCGGACCTTGTGCAGCAGTGCATCAAGATCCGGATAGTCCCTCAAAAAACTCTGCACGACCAAGTTGAGCACATATGACAGACATGGTATGTGACTGAGGTTGCCAAGGCCCAGAGCTGACACCAGATTTCGGCCATTGTCACACACTACCAAGCCTGCCTGTAGATTCTCTTCCAAAAACCACACGTCGCTCTCCTGCTTTATGGCATTACAGAGCTCCTGCGCTGTGTGGCTAAGATTCCCCATGGAAATTAATTTCAGGATGGCCTGTTGACATTTGGACACGGCTGTGCTCATATCGGTCGCAACAGGTAAACGTTCACGGGTCCATGTGGAGGTAGACCGTGACGGCTCCTGCAGCGATGATTCTGAGGAACTGGAGTAGGAGGAGGAATCAATGTGTACAGACTTGATTCCTGCAATCCTTGGAGTTGGCAGAACACGTACAGCGCCACTCGCAAGATCAGTACCCGGCTGCACAACATTGACCCAATGGGCAGTGAGGGAAAGGTATTGTCCCTGGCCATGGGTGTTAGAACCCTCTTGTTAGGTTTTGTTTCAGTTTGCTGGTCACATGACCTTTTTTCCCTATTTAGTCTGGCTCCGCCCTTCTGGCTTTGCTTGACTTCATTGTATTATCTACTGTTAAGCTAGCCGGGTGCTTAGGTGCCTTAATCTGTCAGTTTTGCTTGATGTTAGGATCACAAAGTATTTATTTTTCTGTTTAATTATCCATGCTACAATTTATGTTAGGAGGTGTCCACCTTTTCTCACAGTCCCTAGATCTTGTAGGGATTACTCCTCTCGCAACTATAGGTCTTCGTTCACACTAGATGAGGACTTTAGCGGGTCTGGTCGCAGGATCAGGTTCCCCGTTACATCGTAGGGATTCAGCTTAGTTGTATTGTAGGGACAGAATTCCCTTCTTTCCTTACTGGTTGTAGCAGATCATAACAATGGGTACTGGTCCACGCATCGGTGGTCAGGTGGACCTTGCTACTGAGGGCTTTTAGTAGCGCATGTTTAATTTTTCCCTCAACATGCTTTTGCAGACCAGGGACGGCTTGCCTGCTGAAATGAAATCGGCTTGGCACATTGTATTGTGGGATTGACAATGATATTCAGTTACGGGAACTGTCTGTCTCCACCAGCCTGAATCACAGCATTTCAAGGGACAGGAGTTTTGCAATGCCAGCATTCAGAGCCTGTGCTCGTGCATGGTTTGCGGAGTATGGCCGTCTTTTATCCCATGCCTGTGCTACCGATGGCTGTTTTGTGGCCTGGGAGTGTGAGGATGACAGGGAACTTGCTGCTGTGTGTGGAATAACAGTTTGTCTCTGGACAACAGTGGCCGAGGTTCTTCCATGGCGATCCTGTGAGGAAGCATAACCAGCTGTGTGTGAGCTCGATGAAGAGGCTTCAACACAACCTGAAGATGTAGGTGCTGCTGTAGGTTGGCCTACATCTCTAGTGTGTCTTTGTAACTCAACTACGTGCTTTGTCCGCACATGTTTCCACATATTTGTGGTATTGAGGTGACTGACACTTTTAGCTATTTTTAATTTTTGATTACACAGCTTGCATTTCACATAGCAAATATCATGTGCAAGTGTGTGAAAAAAGGACCACGCAGTGCAAGTCCTGGAAGCGCACGTTTTGACTTTTGGAAGACAACTGCTCCGAACAGGTGCCAAACTGGAGGCTACAGGCAACCGAGTCTGCAGCCTAACTCTCCCTCCTGTTTGTACCGTTGGGGCAATGTCTTCCTCTATCTTCCTTCTATCACTAACCATTTCTCTAGGCCTCTCCCAGCTTTCAACCAAAGTACTGGTTCTCACCCACAAAGCTCTCCACAGTGCAGCACCCCTCCTACATCTCCTCCCTCATTTCTATCTATCGGCCTAACCGACTGCTGCGCTCTGCAAACGACTTTCAACTAACCTCTGCACTAATACGTACCTCCCACTCCCGACTCCAAGACTTCTCCTGCTCTACACCAATCCTCTGGAATGCTGTACCCAAAGAAATTAGGACTATCCACAATTTGCATGGTTTCAGGCGCTCCCTCAAAACACATTTGTTCAGAGCGGCCTATCACATTCACTAATCAAAGTCATTCTATGTATTCTGTGTAAGTGTGTGTGTGTCTCTAGCCCATTCACTATCTCCATCCCTCAGTCCCTTAAGATGGCTGGAACATCATTGTAAATGCACCATTGTATATAAACACCTATACTTTGTATCTCCCCCATCTCATTGTACATTGTAAGCTGTCACGAGCAGGGGCGACTTATTTAGCTTAAATTATTGTATTGTTAACGTTGTTACTTATGACTTGTGTTCTGAAACGGCTAAACTGTAAAGCGCTGCGGAATATGATGGCGCTATATAAATAAATATTATTATTATTCCTCTGAGCTGCTCCCACCACCTTCCTGTTCCTCATGCCATGTTGGGTCTTGGACCTCATCATCTCCACTACCCTCTTCCAACACCTGCTGTTGGGTGGTCTGGCCAGCACCATGCTCAACAGAAACTGGCACCTGGGTCTCATCATCATCAGATGCGTTCTGCGGTGTGCTGACCATCGGCACTGTCTCACCCGCCTCTTCAGATTCAGAGAGACACAGCTGTTGCGCATCACTGCATACTCCCTCTTCACATTACAGAATGCTGCTTGGCTGGGCCCCTGTTTGCAAGCCAATAGATTCTGAGAACAGAAGCAGACACTCAGCTGGCTCCTGTACAGAACTCTCTGACTGCCTGGGCAATTTGCCAGGCGGTGAAGAGACAGATGGTTGCCCAACAGTGCTGTGGTCCTGAGAGGAGGTGGAAGCAATTGAAGTCGATGCATTGGCTGACATCCAAACAACAACGGCTTCAATTTGTTCTTCCCGCAGCAGGGGGGTACTCCGAGCTCCTACAAAAGTGCGCATAAAGGAACGCTCACGGGGAAAACTGGTGGATGCTGTGTCACTGGGGGCCGCAGCAGCCACAGAATCCCCACGTCCTCTCCCTGAAGAAACTCCACGACCACGTGCCTTACTCCCTGCCTTCTTCATCTTGGTAGATTGATAAAGAAAGTCTGAAAAGTTATAAGGTCTAAGTGTGGTTATTCCGCAGAGACTGCAGTGAACACTGCACACAACTGTTCACTACCCAATGCGTCTCAGCAGGAAGGCAGTCTGTGCGTCAAAACAAAGGCACAAGCATACATCCATGTACCCTGTTTATAAAGCTATATAAAAAAAATTATGTAGTAGTGACGCACACTTTATTGAGGTACAGTATTACATCGCAATTCACCATCTGTGGCTATGCAGTCTCATCTATATATACCTTATCTATCTGTTGTCATGCTTCCAAGTCGACAGTCACAGTCAGCCATAAATAGCAATTTTCACTATGCACTATGCACTTTTTAAAGGTTATGTTTGTTAATAAAAATGATTATTGCCACATATTATGAGTATTACATGATGGAAATTGTATAATTTTGTATAAAATATTTAGTGACATTATTCAGCAAATGGAACATTTTAGTAATATCACAGATAACTTGTAATGCTGATGATGTTTTGAAGTCAGACATTCATTGTCTATACAATAAAAATGGTGTACATACTGTTACTTATCCATCATTAATGGATTCAGATATGTACTTGTATGCTTTTATGTACAACCGTATAGCAGATTCCTTAACTAATTTATTTTGTGGTTTGCATTGCTGTTCAACATGTTAATGTATGTGTTTATGTTTGTCAATTCTTTATTTATCTAGATATTAGTTTAAATGAAATCATCATCTTATGGTAGTAAAGGTGTAATGTATGTGATACAGTTCATATAGCGTCTTGTGCTTGGGTGCGATGAAAATACTTGAGACACAGGTTGAAAAAGAAAGTCTTGTATTGCTTCATACAAATTGGCAAAAATAAACACACAGGTTGCAAACACAGAAGCAGGAGACACAGCAGGCCAAAGTAATCTAAGTTCATCAATAACTCTCCACAACAGATTCAGATCTTCTTCTATGTTACCGCAAGTCCATGCAACCGTGAGGCTTTCAAGAGCAGAGTTCAGAGTCCACAAGAGCTCCAGAGTTTCTCAGTAGAAATAACTGGAGTACAAAGTCCAAGGCTTCAGGAGTCAGAACACAGGTTCACTGCAGGCCAGATTCTGAAGCACTGATTGCTCAGGTGTGGCTGTTTAAGAAGCAAACGGAGAGAATCAGGGCGGGAACATACAAGCTGGAAAAACTCCATTTTAACTGAGGGCAAGATAGCTGCAGCAAAACAGAAAGCAAAATGGCCGACGAACAAACTGAGTTTCAGAAACAGATATACAGAACCTTACATTACTCCCCCTTAGGGGCAACCTCCGGATGACCTCAGACCAGGCTTATGTGGGTACCTCTGATGAAACTGACGGAGCAAGCGAGGAGCATTAACGTTATTGACTGGCTCCCATGAGTTGTCCTCCACTGGGTAGCCCTGCCATTTGATCAGATATTGTAACTGATTTCTATACAACCTGGAATCTAAAATCCTTTCCACCACAAATTCTTCCTGACCATCGACTAGCACTGGGTCAGGGCAAGGAGAAGAACGTCCAGGAAACGTATTGGGTGTCGCAGCCTTTAGTAGGGATACATGAAAGACAGGGTGGATTCTCATAGTTCTGGGCAATTGAAGACGACAAGCAACGGCACTTATAATCTTACTGATTTTATAGGGTCCAATGTACTTATGTCCCAACTTAGATGATGGAATCCTTAACTTAAGATTTCTGGTTGACAGCCAGACCAGGTCTCCTACCTTAAAAACTGGTGCAGGTTTACGAAATTTATCTGCTGCCTTTTTGTACCTTTCCTGAGCCGATTCCAGATTCTCCTTTAGAAGATCCATATTCTTCTGTAAAGTTGTGACTCTTTCAGCCACTGCTGGCAAAGGCGTCTCTATGGGAAATCGTGGTAGAATATTAGGATGATAACCTAAATTAGAGAAAAAAGGAGACTGTTTAGTGGAGGCACTCTGAGAGTTGTTGTAAGAGAACTCAGCCAATGGAAGTAGATCCACCCAATCATCCTGTAGGTGGCAGATAAAACAGCGGAGATACTGCTCCAGGGTTTGATTGGTTCGTTCGGTTTGTCCATTAGTCTGGGGATGAAAAGCAGAAGAAAGGTTTACTTTAATGTCCAATGCTGCACAGAAATTTTGCCAAAACCTAGAAGTGAATTGCACCCCTCGATCCGAAATAACCTCATCCGGTACTCCATGTAAACGAAACACATCTTTAATCATCAAATCTGATGTCTGTTTTGCAGTGGGTAAGCCGACACAAGGGATAAAATGAGCTGCCTTTGTTAAACGATCAACCACCACTAGAATAGTGTTCTTCCCTTGAGAGGTTGGTAATTCGACAATGAAGTCCATAGAAATGGATCCCCACGGGCGGGACGGGGTGGGAAGAGGCTGTAACAGACCAGTTGGTGAAGAGCGAGGTGTTTTGCATCTTGCACAAACCTCACACGAAGTGACATAATCCAAAACATCCTTCCTACAAGTGGGCCACCAAAAGAAACGAGAAAGAAATTCCTGTGTCTTTAGAATTCCTCTATGCCCGGCTATTTTGGAATCATGAATGAGTTGCAATACTCTCAATCTGACTGTTTCAGGTATATACAGACGTTGTCCCAGAATCCACACACCATTCTTAAAGATAAGACTTACGTCCCTTGGGGGTTGAGCCAAAAAAGAATCCGCATGGTATGCTTCCTTGATGTCTTTAATTAGGTCTTGATGATGAATCACTCCTAGGAATCTAGAGTCAGGAAGAATAGTCTTAGGAGGAGTAATTGGACGTGTCTCTGCTGAGTAAATCCTAGAGAGTGCATCAGCCTTTCCATTGCGCGATCCTGGTCTATAAGAAATAATAAAATTAAATTGGTTTAAGAAAAGATTCCAGCGAGCCTGGCGAGGAGTCAGGCACTTAGCCGACCTGATAAACTCAAGATTACGATGATCTGTCAGAACGACTATTTGCTGTGCAGCTCCTTGCAGAAGGTGTCTCCATTCTTTGAAGGCGGCAATAATGGCCAACAACTCTCTATTGCCCACATCGTAGTTCTTCTCAGCCGAAGACAACTGCTGGGAAAAGAAGGCACAGGGATGCAAGACATTCTTCTCACCTGTTCTCTGAGAGAGTATAGCTCCCACGGCACAGTCTGAAGCATCCACCTCTATTATGAAGGCAAGCTCTGGGTTGGGATGTACTAGAATAGGTGCAGTGGTAAATTTATCTTTTAGACGGGAAAATGCTTCCTGGGCTTGGGGAGTCCAGGAGAACTTAGACTCTTTCCGGGTAAGTTGAGTGATAGGTGACACTACCTCAGAGAAATTTCTAATGAAACGTCTATAGAAGTTTGCAAACCCGATGAAGCGCTGTACCTCCTTCACATTTCTAGGACTTGGCCAATCATTGATGGCTTGGGTTTTACTTCCATCCATACTAATTCCTTGTGTAGACAGTACATACCCCAGAAATTGAATTTCGGTCTTATGGAATTCACACTTTTCAAGCTTGATGTAAAGATGATTTTGTCTTAGACGTTCCAAGACCATTCTCACATGTCCATGATGTTCCTCTGTGGAGTTAGAAAAAATTAAAATATCATCCAAATAAATTACCACGAATGTATCTAGGAGATCCCTGAAGATGTCATTCACCAAATGTTGGAAAGTGGCTGGGGCGGTACTCAGACCAAAAGGCATAACCAGATATTCAAAGTGTCCATAGCGTGACCTGAATGCAGTCTTCCATTCATCCCCAGGTCTAATACGGACTAAGTTATAGGCCCCACGAAGATCTAGTTTAGAAAAAATTTTAGCATGTCGCACTCTCTCCAATAACTCAGGGATTAAAGGCAATGGATAACGGTTTCTAATAGTAACCTTATTAAGTTCCCTATAGTCTACGCATGGTCTCAGGGATCCATCTTTCTTCTTTACAAAGAATATGGGTGCCCTGCAGGAGATGAAGAGGGGCGTATGAAGCCCTTGGCTAGATTTTCGTCTATGTACTCTTTTAAAGCCTTCAGCTCGGGCCCCGCCAGGGGGTAGATCTTACCAAAAGGTATCTCTGCTCCAGGCAATAATTCAATTGGACAATCATATGGACGGTGAGGAGGAAGCTGGTCAGCGTTCTTCTTGTCACATAAATCCACATAGTCCTGGTATACAGCTGGTAATTCAGGGACTGACATGGTTCCTTTAGGAACAGAGCAAGCTGAAATTTTTTGACTCATCTGTTTCTCTGGGAAGTGTAATTCCTTGGTCTCCCAGTTAATGGTAGGATTCTGAGCCTGCAGCCATGGTAGCCCTAGAATAATGGGAAAGTGAGGAGAAGAGATAAGCATAAAGGACAGTTTCTCTTGATGATCTTTACCCATAAGAACCTTTAAAGGCTCTGTTTCCTGATCCACTGGTCCAGAGGTCAGCAGGGAGCCATCCACAGTTTCCATCTGTACGGGAGCAGCCTTCTTCACTGAACGTATTCCCTGTTTTAGAGCAAAGGAGACATCCATAAAATTTCCACTTGCACCTGAGTCGATCATGGCAGAGCTAGACACCCAGGCTGAGTCAACCCAGAGTTTGATGGAAAGAAAACAGTGAGAATTGTTTTTCTTACAACTCAGCTGGGACACAGCTGAGGAAACTTGAAAGATGGCAGCATTTACACAGTCAACGTCCTCAGAGGTAACGGAGTTTAAGTCCGAGAAATCAAGATCTGTTGCGGCAGCTATCTCTGGAGCCTGAGGCTCGGACCTGACAGATCCCCTCTCGCAACACTCACAATGAATGAGTGCTGCAGTAGTCTTGCGAGAACGGCTGGGACAGTTAATAATAAAGTGCCCTGACTTACCACAGTAAAAACATAGATTCTCCTTAAAACGATGTTCCTTGCGTGCATCACTAACCCGTCGTAGTAAAGAGTCTACCTGCATGGGTTCAGGTTCAGGTTCCCGTGTAATCCTATTCAAAGGTTCCTTAGCTGGAGAGGAAGGTAGGAAAAGGTTAGTACGATTGCTTTCGAACCATCTCTCTTGCCTGCGTTCAGTTAAACGAGTATCAATACGGATGCAGTAGTTAATAAAGTCACCTAACGCAGTGGGAGGGTCGGCACGAGCAAGTTCATCCTTAATTAGTGGGGATAACCCCTTTCGAAAAATAGATTTTTTGGCGGAATTGTCCCAGGTGGTATCAAGGGCCCATCTCCTGAAATCCAAGGCATATTCAGCTACTGAGTGCTTACCTTGGCGCAAAGCTAACATGGCTGCTTCAGCTGTTGCACCTCGATTGGGGTCATCAAACACCTGCCCCATGGCTGAAATAAAGTCATCAAGGTGATTCAAACAATCATCCTCAGTCTCAATCAGAGGGTTTGCCCATATCAAAGCCTTGTTGGTAAGCAACATAATTATAGTAAGCACCTTAGATCGTTCAGTAGGAAATTGTGAAGCATGTGCAGAAAAAAAAAGATTACATTGATTAACAAATCCCCTGAATTTTTCACGTTCACCACCAAAACGAAAAGGGGGCAACTTGGGAATCCCAGAACTCGGGGCCATGGCAGGAGCCTGGACTTGCCCCTCCAGAACCTCAATCCTGGCTCGCAAATCCTGAGTAGTCTGTCCAACCACTTGCAAATTGTGATTATTTAGGTCCTGAAGATTTGTAAGACGGGTCTTTATATTCTGCAAATCTGCAAGGATATTATCAGTCACTCCACAAAGTTCCTTTATGCGGGCCTCCATTTTCCAGATCTTTTAAGACAGGATACTGGAAGAAGAGGAGAGAAAAAAAAAAACAATAGTGTTCACCTGTGGCAACACTGAAGAAAGAAAACTTAAGGGAATTGCTCACCTGAAATGGTTGTGAGAAGTCACAACCACTGTTATCACAGAAAGTACAACCGGACATCCGATATCCACAGTACAGCAGACAAGCCTTTCCAGACCCAGCAGACACTAACGTTTTGCTTCAGAATCTTGTAATGTATGTGATACAGTTCATATAGCGTCTTGTGCTTGGGTGCGATGAAAATACTTGAGACACAGGTTGAAAAAGAAAGTCTTGTATTGCTTCATACAAATTGGCAAAAATAAACACACAGGTTGCAAACACAGAAGCAGGAGACACAGCAGGCCAAAGTAATCTAAGTTCATCAATAACTCTCCACAACAGATTCAGATCTTCTTCTATGTTACCGCAAGTCCATGCAACCGTGAGGCTTTCAAGAGCAGAGTTCAGAGTCCACAAGAGCTCCAGAGTTTCTCAGTAGAAATGGCTGGAGTACAAAGTCCAAGGCTTCAGGAGTCAGAACACAGGTTCACTGCAGGCCAGATTCTGAAGCACTGATTGCTCAGGTGTGGCTGTTTAAGAAGCAAACGGAGAGAATCAGGGCGGGAACATACAAGCTGGAAAAACTCCATTTTAACTGAGGGCAAGATAGCTGCAGCAAAACAGAAAGCAAAATGGCCGACGAACAAACTGAGTTTCAGAAACAGATATACAGAACCTTACAAAAGGTTATCTTTCTCTTGTTTGAAGTATAGACATTTAAAATTGACAGGTAACAAGGAAATTACTTGATCTAGTATTTAAACATCCTCCTTGACCCTGGGCTCCAACACCGCCAGTTGTTGCTCGGAAGTGCTGTTAGCACAGTCAACACTTGCTCCTGTGTTACTGGGGTTCAGTAACGTCAGCTGGTCCTCGGTTGTGCCATTGGCTCTTTTCCTTCTGCTGCCCCTCCGGGTTCCAGCACAGTCAGCTGGTCCTCGTTACTTGCATTGGCTCTTGTACCTTCTGCTACCCGTCCGGGTTCCAGTACCGTCAACTGGTTCTCCGCAGTGCCTTTGGCCTAGGTGCCTCCATCTCGGTATCCAAGTTCCAGCAACGTCTGCTGGTCCTTGGTAGTGCTTTGGAGCACAGGTACCTCCTGCTTAGTAACCGTGTCCCAGTAACGTCAGCTGGTCCTCGGTTGTGCCATTGGCTCTTTTCCTTCTGCTGCCCCTCCGGGTTCCAGTACCGTCAGCTGGTTCTCCACAGTGCCTTTGGCCTAGGTGCCTCCATCTCGGTATCCGAGTTCCAGCAACGTCTGCTGGTCCTTGGTAGTGCTTTGGAGCACAGGTACCTCCTGCTTAGTAACCGTGTCCCAGTAACATCAGCTGGTACAAGATTGTGCTACAAATACAAGATACGGAACAAGAGACACAAGAACAATAAGCAGAAGATCTAAAAGCAGAAGAACATGAAGTATAAGACCAAAATGAAGAGCAAAATATATGCTCTAAATTCTAAGCAGAAGAAGACTAAGCAGTGTATGGGGGTGAGTCCATTCCTCCTCGTGGTGCCCCTGGAAAATGCCTGCTGCTGCAGGCTAAACTGAACACGGACAAATACTGTTGTAATTTAAATCTTTTGTGACAGCAAGAACGGAAGGATGAAAAATTCATACTTTGACAGATTACAAGTACAGGATTCTCTGTCACAAATAAGAATATGATGAAGAAGATGAAGCAGAATATGAATAAGAATAATAGTTTAATAAGAAGAATATGAGTAATGTTAACAAAGATGAATAGCAAGAAGTTTAAGAAGAAGATAAAGAAGGTGAAGATGAAGAATAATTTGATGAAAAAGATGATGCTGCAGAAGATTATGAAGGAGAAAGTGTGTGAAAAGTTAAAAAGGTGAAGATGAAGAGCATGGAAGTTGTGTAATATACATATTTGCCAAAATATAAAAAACGTTAACATTGTCAATTTCTTCGTCAATCCGAACATCTTTAAAAAAAAAAATATTTATGCTATTCCATTTGATTGGGTTAAACATCTATGCCTTTAATGTCTCCTCAACCTTCCCCAATACATTCTACATTACTCTTTCTTGTTTTCCTTCATGTACAATTAACCAACAAGGCAAGAATGGGTTTTTTTTAATTTCGATATTTTGTTCCCATAGACTTACATGGGACTTCCGGTATCGGTATCGGGTATCGCCGATATTTTAGTGATATCGGCGATACCATTCCGATTCCGATACTTTAGGATATCGGAAAGTATCGCTCAACTCTACTGAGGACTAAGAGAATTTGCTCAACGGAGGAAACCTTTCAAAAACACAGCCAATGACCTGTATTCTAGATTTCGTGAGAGGGGTTATAGCCATCGATCAATTAGACGGGCATATAATAGGACACAAAATACAACTAGAGGACATCTTTTATATAAAAAGAAAGAGAATAGGGAAATGGACTCAAAGGCAGTGCGACTCATCACCCCCTTTAATGAACAGTGGGAGCAGTTTACGGGTGTCATTCGGAATCATTGGAAGGTTCTATTAACTGACCCCATTCTCATCAAATCTCTATCTGAAAGACCAAATATTACTGCAAAAAGATCAAAAAATCTATCTGATCTTCTTGTCCGTAGCCACTTTGTTTCCCACAAAAAAGAGCAGAAAAAGAATTTTTTGAATGAAGTGCAGGGATTCTTTCCATGTAGAACATGTAAAGCATGTCTTAATACATCAAAAGCAAAAGAATTTCAGGACGCATGTGGCAATCAAACTTTTTCTATCAGGAAATATTTGACATGCTCCTCAAAAGGAGTAATATATCTGGCCAAATGTCCATGTGCAAAAATATATGTGGGAATGACCACTCGAGAACTAAAAATTAGGATACGTGAGCACGTCCGCGATATTGAGAAAGCGAAAGACACGGATGAAGTAGAACAGTTAAAAACTCTGCCCAGACACTTCAGAAAATTCCATAATTCAGAGTCGGGTGGTCTCAAAGTTGTGGCCATTGATCAGACTAATTTGGGAATTAGGGGTGGGAACCTTTTCAGGGTTCTCTCACAAATCGAAAGCAGATGGATTTATAGACTCAGGTCCATGGCACCTTTGGGACTGAACGAGAGCCATGGTTTTGGATCATTTCTTTGAAGATAGCACAATGTGTCCTCATGGGTATCAGTTCTATCAGTTCTGGTTTTTATTTATTTTAATTTATTTTCTTTAATTTTCTCCTTTTAGTATTATATCTTCTGTGCTGAGATGCGTATATCCAGATATTACCATGTTTTCATCAGAATCTTCTTCTCCTTGGTTTGAATGAAGTATATGAAGACTGCTATCAACAAGTGAAGGAAGAATGGATATTCATGCTAGATGAAATAACATTTCTCATGGACATTTAGGATCTATTATGTCGGCCATGTATTTATTTTTTATTATTTTTTTTATTTTCATAAAAATTATATGAGCACTCTCAATATATGTTTGATTGGGGCAACCTTTTATATTTTGTATTATTTCATATATCGATGTTTTCTTATAATATAATGTCACATTCACCTTATTAATATATAATTTAGTCTTTTATGTATGCTTTTTATATTATATAAATAGTTATTCTATTTTTATATTATTGGCACTGTTTACACTGAACTTGATTCTATATATTGGTATAATTAGCATTTATGGTTACTAAAACTGGTATTTATCTTCACCTAGCCTGCTCTTTTCTTCTTTTTTTCTTTTAAATTCGTGCACAAATTACAATTTCATTATTTCTCCCCCTTTTTTCTGGAAACGACATAGGGATTCCTTATGCTGTAGTGCGCGTGCCTAGGATTTACCCGTCCTGGAGCTTTTTGATACGTACCAGGAAATTATGGGTTTTCTATGTTGCCTCGGCAATGGGATCGCCTCATACCTCCACCACGTAAATGAAAGACTCCTGCTTACTAGGAGGGTGTTCTTCTACGCATGCGCCAGTTTCAATCAGCACGTATCTCAGCATAGACTCAGGGATTGGTTTTTACATCACATATAAACAGCTGCCAGGACTAATTGTACACGCCTCCTGACGAAGTTTTTTCGAAACGTGCGTAGGGGCGCCAGGCACGGGGCACACAGCACCTAGTCCTACTATCTAAGGGGAATCACTCTCTCAGTCTTGGTGAGTACACCAGCATAACAGCCTAATCACGCTCACTATGTCTACCTGTTATCCATCTGTCGTGGTAGCAGTAAGGTAACCGCTTGATATACTGGCTTATTATGATCATTAAGATATATATGGCACTATTTTTGGTTTCATACATTGCCAGGTACCCTGCACGCTATCTTCTGATTTTTCAGCTAGTATGTACAGCGTAGTATTACTACCCTCCTTTTGAGGAACTGACTAATTGTGGTTTTTGACTGCGCACTCAGCGCTTTTCTCAAGGAGTTTTTTCCTACAGCCAGGTGCACAGCGCGATTTTCCCTGGTTGTATTAACTGTGGTAGTGGTCATGTGCACTGCACTCTTGTAGGCTTTGTTTCTCTTTTTTCTTATTGCCAGATATATAGTTATTCAGCTACTGGTGATTTAGACTGCATGCACTATGCATTTAATAGTATCCTTCCCCTGTTTTTAGGATATGGTTAGGCTCTTCTTATATTATCCGTGAAGATTTTTTCTTCGAGTGCACTTTGAATGATAGAATATACATTGTGAATACAAAGCACTTCGGTTATATTTCATTATAAACCACTATGGTTATGCAAGTTTTAATGGTTAACCTTGTGTTATTGTATTATATGTGCATAATCATGTGATTTTGATTAGCCTACCATCCAGACACTACTAGCTGTGTTTAAACAAAAAAATCTCTTTTTCCCCTACCTAATTTCCGCCTGGTTATCTTGGTTTGTGGTGCTCTGTGTACGGTATTTTTTATGTATTTATACTGAAATAAATTTTTTTTTACTTTTTCATTAAAACTCTTTGGGTTATTTCTCCTTCTTTATTAGATTTAATGCTTTCAATTGAAGGGAAATAGCATTTGTATCATATCTATCCTTGAGTTATTGAATAAAATTACAGGGTTGATTATTTGGCACAAGGAATTTTTTGTTAACAATGCTGTGCCATTATAACAGGTTCTACTGTGGGTCAATTGATCACTCAACTATCTGTGTTACTATCCTAACATTTTCTACCAATAGTAATCTATAAAACTGATGTTTGTGCCGTCTGAGTGTGGCTGGATTAAACAAAAAATGCAGGTGCGTTGCATAAGGTGTGAGGTCTCATTGCTAAGAAGGCTTACAAATCCAAGCTGTAAATTCTGGGCCAGACCCTGATACCTCATGCATGGCCCATGGTGACTGCTGCTGTTCCATTTGCAAATTTCTACTGTGGGTAATTGATGCCACTTTTCCTGGAGTCTGCCCCTAATTTTAGCTGTCTGGGAAGCTTTTTGTCACCCTTTAAGGTGTTATCTATGCGTTTGGTTTTGCCTCCCATTGAATCTAATGGGGTTTGGCTACATTCGGCAAACCGTTCGGCAAACTGTTCGGCGAATGGAGGTCTGTTCGGCGAATCCGAACCGAGCCTTTAAAGGTTCACTCATCTCTAGTGGCCAATTCCTCACACTAGAGATCACAGATCACTTTTAGAGATCACAGAAATGTACTTCACACTACGGAATGGTGTATGGCTGAGAAATGTAGCCCAGGAAAAAACTGCAGCTCTATACACTGCTCAAAAAAATAAAGGGAACACTTAAATAACACAATGTAACTCCAAGTCAGTCACACTTCTGTGAAATCAACCTGTCCAGTTATGCAGCAGCAATGATTGTGACTCAATTTCTCCTGCTATTGTGCAAATGAACAGACAACAGGCAGAAATGATCGGCGATTAGCAAGACAACCCTATAAAGGAGTAGTTCAGCAGGGGGTGACCAGAGACCATTTTTCTGTTATCATCCTTTTTGACTGTTGTTTTGGTCACTGTTGCACTGATAATACACTGATATTACACTGATAATACACTGATATTACACTGATAATGCACTGATAATATACTGATAATACACTGATATTTCTGTGATAATACACGGATAACATTGATATAACACCTATAATTCACATCATTTCCATCATTCGTATATCAGATTCTTCTAACATTCTTATTCCTTTTGTCCTTATGGTACTTTTGCAGATGGTTATCTGGACCAATCTGGCTCTTTGTGACTGTATATCGCAGTTTCTAATTGGTGAGAATTTATTTCTGTATTATTTTATTTTCATTTCTGCCTCGTTCATCACAATAGAGGTTTAAGATCTGTAATTTGCCATAAAATAGGATGTAGTCACAACGCAGCTCATGGAGAATACTGACTGTTACTATTGTCCTGTGAGTGGATGAACGCTCCATGATAACTGGGAATAACTCTTAATTCTGAGATATATAATTGTGACCAGCAGGGGGCAGGAGAAATCCACCAGAAGTCTCATCAGAAAGTAAAGAGCTTCAGACATTATAGGAAAGAAATGTGAAAACTGCCTATTCAAATCGGAAGGGGACTAGCACTCTAAAGCGCCACCTGTTGGAAGCAGCGATCCTGCTATCAAGCCTGTAACGAGCCTTCAAATGTGAACTACATTAAAAGCAGTGTCAGAATTTTGGCTGTTATCCTGTCATATTGCAAGATTCATTAAAGGGTCGATAGTGACTTTAAGGCCGGAGTCACACTACCGTATAATACGGACGAGTGCTAGGCGATAAAAAATCACCTAGCACTCGTCCCAATGTTATTCTATGGGGCAGCTCCCATCAGCCGATTATTTATCGCGTGTTTTATACGCGCGAGTGAAATCGCAGCATGCTGCGATTGTACGCGTATCTCGGCTCAGAATCGCCAATGCAAGTCTATGGGTGTGAAAAAAAACGGACATCACACGGACGATCAGTGTGACTTGCGAGAAATACGCACATATTTTCCTCATTACAGCCCATTGAGCCATTAAATTCAAAGGGGAAAAGCAGTGAGAAATGAAAAGCCATATGGATGCCACACGGATCCTGACATGCGAGGAAATCGCATCATCACATTGAAAACGGATTACATACGGATCAACATACGGAGGACTGTTGTGCGATTATCGCATTTACAAAATCGGACAGATTTTTTAAACGTTCTGTGTGACTCCAGTCGTAGAATCTCTGTTTCCAACCGGTGGCGCTATAGATTACTAGTCCGCCTCCTCCCTGAAGACCAATTTGCATGTTTAATTTCCCAGAGGAATATCGCAAGGAGAATAAGAATCCTTACCCTGGCATGTCAGAGCCGGTATGTCACTCACCACCAAGAGAAATGTCACCCATAAGAAAGCAATGAAAATTCTGCATGAGACACTGTTATTATGGGGAGCACTGTGGATATCACTGTTATTATGGGGAGCACTGTGGATATCACTGTTATTATGGGGACACTGTGGATATCACTGTTATTATGGGGCACTGTGGATATCACTGTTATTATGGGGACACTGTGGATATAACTGTTATTATGGGAGCACTGTGGATATCACTGTTATTATGGGGGCACTGTGGATATCACTGTTATTATGGGGAGCACTGTGGATATCACTGTTATTATGGGGAGCACTGTGGATATCACTGTTATTATGGGGACACTGTGGATATCACTGTTATTATGGGGGCACTGTAGATATCACTGTTATTATGGGGCACTGTGGATATCACTGTTATTATGGGGAGCACTGTGGATATCACTGTTATTATGGGGACACTGTGGATATCACTGTTATTATGGGGCACTGTGGATATCACTGTTATTATGGGGACACTGTGGATATAACTGTTATTATTGGAGCACTGTGGATATCACTGTTATTATGGGGACACTGTGGATATCACTGTTATTATGGGGGCACTGTGGATATCACTGTTATTATGGGGAGCACTGTGGATATCACTGTTATTATGGGGACACTGTGGATATCACTGTTATTATGGGGCACTGTGGATATCACTGTTATTATGGGGACACTGTGGATATAACTGTTATTATGGGAGCACTGTGGATATCACTGTTATTATGGGAGCACTGTGGATATCACTGTTATTATGGGGAGCACTGTGGATATCACTGTTATTATGGGGACACTGTGGATATCACTGTTATTATGGGGACACTGTGGATATCACTGTTATTATGGGGGCACTGTAGATATCACTGTTATTATGGGGCACTGTGGATATCACTGTTATTATGGGGAGCACTGTGGATATCACTGTTATTATGGGGACACTGTGGATATCACTGTTATTATGGGAGCACTGTGGATATCACTGTTATTATGGGAGCACTGTGGATATCACTGTTATTATGGGAGCACTGTGGATATCACTGTTATTATGGGGAGCACTGTGGATATCACTGTTATTATGGGGAGCACTGTGGATATCACTGTTATTATGGGGACACTGTGGATATCACTGTTATTATGGGGCACTGTGGATATCACTGTTATTATGGGGACACTGTGGATATCACTGTTATTATGGGGGCACTGTGGATATCACTGTTATTATGGGGACACTGTGGATATCACTGTTATTATGGGGACACTGTGGATATCACTGTTATTATGGAGCACTGTGGATATCACTGTTATTATGGGAGCACTGTGGATATCACTGTTATTATGGGGGCACTGTGGATATCACTGTTATTATGGGAGCACTGTGGATATCACTGTTATTATGGGGACACTGTGGATATCACTGTTATTATGGGGGCACTGTGGATATCACTGTTATTATGGGGCACTGTGGATATCACTGTTATTATGGGGGCACTGTGGATATCACTGTTATTATGGGGAGCACTGTGGATATCACTGTTATTATGGGGCACTGTGGATATCACTGTTATTATGAGGAGCACTGTGGATATCACTGTTATTATGGGGGGCACTGTGGATATCACTGTTATTATGGGGCACTGTGGATATCACTGTTATTATGGGGGCACTGTGGATATCACTGTTATTATGGGGGCACTGTGGATATCACTGTTATTATGGGGACACTGTGCATATCACTGTTATTATGGAGACACTGTGGATATCACTGTTATTATGGGGGCACTGTGGATATCACTATTATTATGGGGAGCACTGTGGATATCACTGTTATTATGGGGGGCACTGTGGATATCACTGTTATTATGGGGACACTGTGGATATCACTGTTATTATGGGGACACTGTGGAGATCACTGTTATTATGGGGACACTGTGGATATCATTGTTATTATGGGGAGCACTGTGGATATCACTGTTATTATGGGGAGCACTGTGGATATCACTGTTATTATGGGGACACTGTGGATATCACTGTTATTATGGGGGCACTGTGGATATCACTGTTATTATGGGGGCACTGTGGATATCACTGTTATTATGGGGCACTGTGGATATCACTGTTATTATGGGGGCACTGTGGATATCACTGTTATTATGGGGGCACTGTGGATATCACTGTTATTATGGGGACACTGAATATCACTGTTATTATGGGGGCACTGTGGATATCATTGTTATTATGGGGACACTGTGGATATCGCTGTTATTATGGGAGCACTGTGGATATCACTGTTATTATGGGGGCACTGTGGATATCACTGTTATTATGGGGACACTGTGGATATCACTGTTATTATGAGGGCACTGTGGATATCACTGTTATTATGGTGACACTGTGGATATCACTGTTATTATGGGGACACTGTGGATATCACTGTTATTATGGGGACACTGTGGATATCACTGTTATTATGGGGCACTGTGGATATCACTGTCAGGCCGGCGTCACACACAACCACAAAAAATCGGTCCGTTTTAGACGGTCGATTGTCGGATCAAAATGCAAACATCACACATCCTTCTGGCATCCGATTTTCCTTCAAAGATGCGATTTAATCGCATGTGTGTGTACCTTGTAACATCCGATTTTCATCCGACTTGCGAGATTTTCTCGCAGGCTTGCAAAACTGACATATAATGGATCCAAAAGAATAGTATTTCAATCACAAAAAAAGAATAGATATATACACATAGAACACATATATATATATATATACATGTCATTGTGACATATATATATATACATATATTTATAGTTCCTAGACTTCTACATACTGTTATAGCCGCTCATTCAATTGCCGGCTTCTGTGAAATCACAGAAGCCGACATGAAATGATACATTGTTTCCACACAGTTAACCATGTAATTTCCTGTATTTTGATATTTGTTTAGAACTTACAATTACATGAGTGTATTTGTGCTAAATTTCAGACATGTAGGGGTTAATTAAAGGTGTAAATTCGTTGACAAAAAAAATGCGTGGGCTCCCGCTGTATTTTCTCCACCAGACAGACAAAGCAAGCGAGTGGGGGCAGATAATAATAGCCTAGGGAGGGTACTTTTTTTTGTGCCCCCCCTGACTACTAACATCTGCCCCAGACACCCCAGAAAGGGCAAATCTATAATTAGATTCGCCCTTTCTGGCACTTTGCCCGTCTATTCCCATTGCCCTGTAGCGGTGGCGAATGGGTTAATAATCTCACCTTACTGTCACCTTAGTATTGAAAGGTGACCTTAAGGCAGGTTAATAATTGAGAGCTGTCAATTAGACAACTATCAATTATTAATCCTATTGAAGTAAATTAAAAAACACACACACACATTAATAAAAATTAATTTTAATGAAATAAAAACACATTTTTTTGACCATATTTTATTTTACACTTAATCCGTGCGAAGCCATTGATCTCTTAAAATAAAGAAAAAAAAATAAAAAAACATTATTCTTACCTATTCCGCTGATCTGTCACGTCCCATGCTGTAATCCTTCACAAAGGGTTAACTAGCTTTGAGCCAAGCAGTGCAAGTAATCCTGCATGCTCAGCTCAAAGCTCCTGAATGAATAAGTTCCTCTCCCGGGGACAGGAGAGGATGTGTTTCATGAATGAAGCTTAATTGATTGTGTCCACTTTCCCTTTAGGTCAGGTCACTACAGTTAAATTGCCAATAAATCAATTAAGCTCCATTCATGAATCTATTCCTCTACTTTCCCTGGGAGAGGAACTTATTCATTCAGGGGAATACAGCTAGGAGACAGAATTATCTCCCTGCTAACTGTAACCTCTTAACCCTTTCTGATGGATTACACCATGGGACCTGACTGTACATCGGATTGGTAAGTATAATTTTGCTTTTTTATTTTATTTTTATTACAGGAAATGGTTTTAGCAGGAAAATAAAATATGGTCAAAAACTGTGTGATTATTTAATTAAACTTATTTTTTATTAAACTGTGTGTGTTTGATTTTTCTTTCATACAATAGGATTAATAATTGATAGTTGTCTAATTGACAGCTCTCAATTATTAACCTGCCTTAAGGTCACCTTTCAATACTAAGGTGACAGTAAGGTGAGATTATTAACCCATTCGCCACCGCTACAGGGCAATGGGAATAGACGGGCAAAGTGCCAGAAAGGGCGAATCTAATTATAGATTTGCCCTTTCTGGGGTGTCTGGGGGCAGATGTTAGTAGCCAGGGGGGGCACAAAAAATGTACCCTCCCTAGGCTGTTATTATCTGCCCCCACTCGCTTGCTTTGTCTGTCTGGTGGAGAAAATACAGCGGGAGCCCACACATTTTTTTTCAACGAAATTACACCTTTAATTAACCCCTACATGTCTGAAATTTTGCACAAATACAATTACATGAGTGTAAGTTCTAAACAAATATCAAAATACAGGAAATGACATGGTTAACTGTGTGGAAACAATGTATCATTTCATATCGGCTTCTGTGATTTCACAGAAGCCGGCAATTGAATGAGCGGCTAATACAGTATGTAGAAGTGTAGAAACTATAAATATATATATATATATATATACATGTCACAATGACATATATATATATATATATGTATTCTATGTGTGTATATGTATTGATTCGATTCTTTATTAAAGCTGTCAGTGTGATTTTACAGTATAGGCAGGGAATGAATTGCCGGCTTTTCTAAAGGACACCGATGCGATTTCATCGCAAGTCACACGTGCGGTCCGATTGTAATCCGATTTTTCATCGCTCCCATAGACTTGCATTGGCGATTGTCGACCGACAATCGGTGACAATCGCAGCATGCTGCGATTGCACACGGACGTTTAAAACGGACCACAAAAAA